>VDFB02334835.1:0-67547 GCA_007258455.2 Sequoia sempervirens | reverse complement strand
CCTGGTGGTTCTCAACCCTAATCCCTGACTGAGAATTTGTGTTTTTTGCACGTTTTGTATTTTTTGTGTTTTGAGGGTTTTTGCAATAAAACAAGAGAAGCTGCGATTTCTTCTAAAAATGCTAATAAATTCAAAGTAAATGCTAAAACCATAAAATAAGCTTGGAAATGTTCAGAGAATATGGGCGCTTCAATTTATTATCTTTCCAGAGCTTTTACAATGCTAAAAGATTGAACAAATATATATATAAGATGTGATTTTATTCAAAAAACCTGATTTTTCCTTGCCAGGCGCCAAAAGAAATGATGAGGTAGTACGGCTGAAAGAAATAACGAATCTCTGGTCTCAGAAATCGTTGCAAGCCTCCAGATAACCAAGCGCTCTGAAACCCTCTGTCAAAGAATGAATAATAAATGCGTTTCTTCCTGAGAGAGAGAGGTACGGCCTTGAAGGTACAGATTTGTACTACTGCATAAAGAAAGAGCAAAAGAAGATAGTAATGCCCTCAAAGGAAATATGCCGCATCTCTCTGTAATAATCACCTCTCATAGTCAGCTCATTAACCGAGCAAAGTCTCTCGAATCTCTTCCCAAATTGATTCAATATGATCAATCAAGAACTTCAATGAAGTCACTAAGATGCAAGCTTCAACCGTATTTCACAGCCTCACCACACTCAAGAGGTATCGTTCTCCAAAATCGATTCGTCCGTAAACCCTAGGGTTTTGCAAACTCCAATGCTCAGAGCAAAACAAGACAAAAGTTGAATAACATATCATAATGGTTTGATTTTGTCTTTCCTGTAAATATATACTTCCTTGAGAAAATTCGACCCAACAGCTCTTTTAATAATCATTTAATGAAATGATTAAATTCGCCTTTTTAGACTTAGGAGAAATAATAAATAATTAAATGGCGTCTCATTAAATGAATAATAATTATTCACTTTATCAAATATTAACTCTTTATTATAAAGTATAAGAAATACTTTATAATAGGCCAATTTAATTAAATATTTAAATAATTAATAAAGTGACTTTAATATAAAGTCAAAAGTATTAATTATTCATTAAATCATTAAATGCTCCAATATTTCTCCGTCTGACTGTCAAACTGAAGAACTGGGTCGACTCCGAGCTCACCAGCTGAACCAGGTGCCCTGCCCAAAATAGCAGCTTCCGCCTGACCTAACTTTCTAAAAATAGAAAGTTCCTGAAAAAGCACTCTGGAAGATTCTGCGAAGGCCCAACCTGACACAACTGCGAAACTGGAGCTACCAAACACTAAGTAACTGCCCCAGATGATCCTCTGCACTCTCCTGCCAGCCTACGAGGATCGAATAATAGGCTAACCTCACACAACATAGACTAGGATGGGGACATCACATTATTCTATTAAAAATGTTTATTGTTTTCATAATATTAACATTTAATAGATTAAATATTTTATTTTAAATATATTAATGTCAATATGAATATTAGAAATTTTAATATTAGTTATAACAATATTCACATTTATATTAATATATATAAAATTTATATTTTTTATGTTAATGTATATTTATATTTCTTATATATATATTCAATCATATAATTATATTTTATATTTATATTTATTTTTATTTTTATGGATGTTAGATATATTTCTTATTTAATATTTCATAATATACATATATTTTATATGTTTCTGTATTAACATACCCAAAACGAACCCAATCCCAAAATTTTTTTTGACTGAATCTGCGTATCGGAATCTCATACCCGAACCCAAACCCAAAAACGAACCGGTAACTTAGCCTCCCGAGATCGAAGCTGCAAGGGGCAGTGGGGCTGCAGATGCTTTTTCTTCCCGGAAAATTCTGGCACATGGGTTTTGTTGGCGCTTGAGAGCTAAACAAACCCAGTTTCTTTTTTTTTTGAAATGATGACTTTTTCCGGAAACCCTAAAAATAGGGGGCAGCGGGGCAATTTTCTCAAAAAAATTTGGCACGTGGGTTTTGTTGCCAATGCTATGCTGAACATACCCAAAAGACTAGATCTGTGAAAAAGTGTCATTTACTTGGGCATGCAAGAGAAAACCTAAAAAAAGGATAGAAGAAATGTGAGGGGGAGAAGATAGAAGTTATAAACTGCCTCCTTCAATCCTCAAGAAAAAATGCTTCTGTATAATCCCAATCTGATGAATTCCTGGCAAGAACATACTGGAAAGATGAAGCATGGAAAAATATTCCTCTATGCAACCTGAACGAAGAACTGCAAAGAACACTAAAAATGGCCTCTGTTAGATCCTTCAAAAGATGTTGGAGAGAAAATAGCTGATTTTAGCTTCAACCTACAAGAAATAATGGACAAATGATTCCTATTCTCGAGTAAATATCCATTTTTGAGGTGAGAGTGTTAGTTAGGTGCGCCAACCCTAATTGGGGAATCAATTCTTGTGCTTGCCTCATTAACTGAAAGTTCTCCTCTAATTTTAGGACGCCATATGCAAGTGGAAGCATGTAAAAATTGCAACTGAGACTTATAAAAGTCAATAACCACAATTTCCTCCAAAGCCATAATGATAGAGCCCACACTGAAACCCTTAAAGGGGATTACTAGCGATTGGTCAGCCACCATAAGTTGTTGGGTAAAAGTTGGGACTTCTGAGATCCTCCCATTCCCCAATGGAATCTGATTAGCACCCAAGAACAGAGGCAGATTCACCATAGGGAACACATAACCATGTTAACAGGGTTCCCGCCTAAAAGAATATTTGAAAAAATACAGCTTATAGCTGTTTTCTTGAGCTCCAACAAACACTTCACTACAGTTCCTCAAACATAGTTTTCCATGCCTAGAAGACTTACAATCAGGAAGCCTAGTGTTGCACATAGCAGCAGATCTGAAACAGGGAAGATTCCTACCCTGAGAGTGCATCTTTCCCCCAACTTCTAAGGGAGATACTAATTTTGTTTATAGTTACACATGAATTGCATAATGTATTGTTCTACTTAATTAATTCTTCTTCCATGTGCATAGTATTTTCATGTATAATACAACATGTGTTTTAATTTTATCCCTGTTGTGAATAATGTTTCTTTGCTTTGCTTGTTTCTACTTTTACTTTGTTCTTTCTGTGCAACTATAAATTTAAAAAAGAAAAAAGGATATATGCCATAACATGTTCAGAACCATGGATTATCCCCCCTTATCTAGGTGGGATTCTTTAATTATCACTTTATATTGCAACATACAGACTTAGATTAAGCATATGCGCAATTGTTTGCTATGTGTTTTTCGCACCCAACATTTTTTTTTGTTGAATCTTTATCAGTATAAATTTTGGCTGGCTGTAGAGCTTGACTTTCTGAAGTTTGTTGACAATATGTATTTGATGCTGGAATTTTCTAAGATTTGAATCTTTATATTATTTTCATTTGTTTTAAAAATATACTTTAAAGCATCATATACTGTATAGAAATTCGCTGTAAATGGTTGAGAGGCTTTATTGGTCCTTTGTACTCTACATCTAGCAAGGAAACACCACTTAGTTGTGGCTTTGTGACCTTTCAAACAATAAACAAAATTTGCTGCAGAAGAGGGCTTTCATTTATTTTCTGTCTGTCATGAATTCAGATTTTACCTTTATGCATCTTATTTCTACGTCTAATTTACAGGTACTTTATGACATTGGTATAGTTTCTACTAAAGAGCCATTTCAATGTCTTATTAATCAGGGGATGATTCTTGGAGAGGTATGCAGTGAATTATGTTTAATCATGTATGTTTACATTTAATGTGCCATATGAAATAAAAATTATCAATGAATGGAGTTGTAGGTTGAGTATACGGCATTTGTAGACAAGGAAGGTAATATGGTATCTGCTGATTTGGTTGATGATGAAAGTAATTACCATCAAGAGAAAGTACAAGAGAACAATGTAAGTGACCATAATTGGTTGGTTAAAAAATGAACTTTATTCACTTTTTGCTTTACCGACTGACTACTATCAGGTATGATTATAAAGCAGAATTAGAAGTAGCTTTGGAGAATTGAATGTGATACTTATTCGTCCAAATATTTCTAATGGTTTTCACATGTTTTTAAACTCAACAACAGGTCTTGAAATCTGGAGATGCTTATGTCTTGAAAAGTGATGAAAGTATTCGTCTTAATGCTAGAGTATACAAGATGAGTAAGAGTCGAGGAAATGTGATAAATCCAGATGATATTGTGGATGATTATGGGGCTGATTCACTTCGATTGTATGAAATGTTTATGGGTCCTCTAAGGTACTTTCAGTGCAATAAAAAGTAGATACTTTGTTTTAAAAAATACAACTTGTTAATATCTTTTCAACTACTATATTTTTGATCCTTTATTCCTTTCCAAATTATAGGGATACCAAAATATGGAATACTAATGGTGTTGAAGGAGTTCATCGCTTCCTAGGTAGAACTTGGAGATTGTTAGTTGGACCTCCACTAACAGATGGGTCATATAAAGAAGGTACAATTACAGTGGATATTGAACCAAACCATGGTCAACTTCAATGTCTCCACCAATGTATTCAAAAGGTAAGTTTCCATAGTGAATTCTTTTGAATCTTTGAAATCCCAGTTAATGTAGAGTAATAATAGATAATTGATGAAGCCTAACAACATCTTTTCGTACTCGCAATATGATTCACTTACAAGCTTTATATATATTATAATTTTCAAAATTAGTCAAAGTTTGTGTTTTGAAATAGCAACTGCTGGGTGATCGGTACTGTACACTTTGCAGCTACAAAAAGTCACAGGGCATGATTGAGGAGGCTGGAGCTACATTATATGAAAACAATCAGACAGGCAATAAAAACCTGAAAGAAATCATGCACATTTGTGCACAATCATAGCTTGAAAACATACCCATACCCTTGGAAAAGAAGAGCTGCAAGTGTACTGACTTTGGAAACACATTTGTCTCCAACACTCTCAAATAATGTGAAATCATTGTAAAAGAGTCAAGCCCTACAGATGTCACACAGAACTGTAAATCTGATTAACATTACCATGAAGAATTCTACACTTGTCAGTGATGATGTTCTTTCTTAAACTTATTGCATTTTTCCATTAGGGTTTACTATTGTATGTTTATCATTTTTATTGCTTCAATTTTCTTGTTCTTTTACCATTTTGAGTGTTTCATTTAAAAATAAGAAACAAAAAATTGGTCTCATGTAGATGAGACATATTTGGTTGGGCAGAAAAGTTTGGTCTGGACCAATTCTCATCTATGTTTAAAATTTAAGACACCAATGTAGCTATTCAAAAACACTAACTCAAGCTATCACACTAGCCCTCAAAATAGATAATTCAAAAGTTCAAAACAAACCCATAAGCCATCTTTCTTAGTAAATGAACAATAGAAGTCAGATTGAATGCAATCAATGAGCATTGCATTATTGATCGAATGTTGCATATATACACAAAGGGTGGTTGGTTACATTCCAACCAACCACCACCACCTACTAATCAATTCCTTGATCAATGAAAAGTAAACATTCATTATAAATAATAATATTGGATTATTATATATTTACAAAATGCATTTTTTTTAGCTTTTCCTTCATTCAAACTAAATTAATTTTCCATTTTTCCTATTCAAAAGCCCATTAAAAGCTCTTAATTAGATTAAGGTGAGCAAATCTATGCGAGCAATGATCAAAGTTGAGCGGGTGGTGAGTGGTGAGCAAACTAGAGAAAATGATGAAAGGAGGTCTGTCGCATTTTGTATGGCGGTGGGCAATGGAGGTGCCTTCATCCCAATTAAGGATGGATTTGTTGATAGGGCTAAGACCTCCGCAAAGGCAACCTCTATTTTTGGGGATCCCACCCTTGGCTCAGGCGACTTCTCTAGCTTCTCCTCTCAATCATGGGCCTTTGACAGCAGAACCAATTCACTGCAGTGCTTGCAAAAATTGAAATATACCCCTTAATTTTTTCCTTTGAATTCTCGATGTTTCCACAACACAAACCAGCACTACGCCAAATGTTAGCGTTAGATCCCAAAAGATATCCAACTTGAAAGTAACCTTCACCAAGAAAGTTCACCAAGATCGTATTGAAGGCGAGGTGATAGCTTATGGTGATGGGATCGTTAGCAATAATCTAAACTTGAAATACTAAGCTGGAAGTAAATGATAAAACTCAACACCAAGAATGTGCACACAAGATCCTTTTGAAGGCGAGGTGCTACCATATGGCGGAGTACTTATTACAAAATTGAAAGAACTTAGGCGGTGAACCAGCCATAAAGATTTCCGCTCAACCACTTAAATAGTGGGGGGAATACTACAAACAATTCAACTAATTCATCCGCTGTGGCGGGCATCCACTCTTGAGTGGGAATTCTCCACTTTTCAGTGGGTACAATGAGAGTTACAAAGTTTATTCTCCACACTGGCGGTAAACCATCTAGGGGTAATTAATGTTTTGCATTATAATTCACAAGTAAATGCAGCAATAATAATGACTGGATTAGTACTACTAATTCACAGTCTTACAATGAAATAAATCTGCAATTTACAAGTGTTACAATAACATAACCAATGCAAATACTTGAAAGATGATTCTTCCAACTTTTAATCTTCACAAATACAGAATTAGAAGCCAAAATTTGAACTTTGTTCAATCTGATATAATGAACCAGCAAACTAAATTTCCATATCCAGAAAATGCAACATATCAGGAATGTTCAAATCTCTTACCACACTTCACCAAACTTCAATGAGGCAGCAGCTGGTCATCATTAAATTGTTCAAATCTTCTTCCAAAATGCTTCTATCTTCTCCAAATGGAATGCACATGGAATTAGCAGCATAGATGCCCAAAAAGTATTGCATATCAAGAAAAGAGCTAAGTCTGATATAAAACCAACAGCCTGTAATTTTTCAACCAACAACTATGCAACACCCAAATGTTCATAACCTCCACAATACTTCACCATATCACCTTAAATTAGAAGCAATTAATCACAAGAAACATGGCGACCAGCTCACATGAAACTCTAATGCCAAATCAAACACCAAAAAGAAGACACGAATTTCAAAGCTATCTTCTTGAAATGGTATGGCCCTAGGAGAGGGTCGACCTCTCTTTAAAATTCATCCACTTTATTATAAATTCTGATCTTGCACAAATAGGGACGCCTCAAGCATACAAACTGAAAGGACCAATACCCATGTGCAAATAAAAATCATTCAAAGAGCTGCATATGAAAATCACCTTCAGCCATGAACGAACCAGCAAGCTCAAAAACTGAAAAATACATCAAATTCTTCAACAATGAAACTCAATGTGCACTTTTGAATGAAGCACACTCTCAATCCACCATCTAGGGAACCATAGTTTCAGGCCCGAAGAATGGAGTCAATTTGCTAAGCTTTCCCTTAGCCGGATTCTGGATTTCAAACCAGCAGCATAACTTTACAATATTTTCCAAAGATGAGAAATGAATGAGCAATGGCCTACTTTTATAGAATTGAAGGTGACTGTTGGCTCTTCAACTTCCATCTTTTTCTCCCTCCAAAAGAGACACCCATTTCACTTTTGAAATATTTTAACGTTTTAAAACATTAAATTCACCTTTCTAGGCGTCCAAGAGTTGAGGAGAAATATTTACTTTAGAAATATTTAAATAATCTCTCAATGAGGCATCCACCCTCAAAGGCCACCTTTTAAAACAACTTTAAGTCATTAATACTAGGCCAAGGGGGCCAATAAGAAATTATAACATTAATGACTTAGAATAAATCATTTTATCCAAAATGAGCCTCAAAATGCTGAAAGCCAAATATGCTCCAAACCGCACTGCTCGAAATGGAAACTGAGCTGACTGCTGATGCTACTGCCCAAGATGGCACTGCCAGAAATAGAACTTACTAAAAATAGTAAATTCTAAAAAGTTGCCCAATGCCTTTGCAAAACATACCACTGCGAAGCTCTCTAAAAACCCAAAAAACTCCACCAGACATGCATCCGAAACTCCAACATACAAGCCATCAAAAATGCATCAGAACCCCTATAAAATAGGAAACCCTAATTTTACCTCTGACGAGCCTACGGGCTTCTGGAAATAGGCTATCAGTCACTGAAGGGCGTATAGCTAAAATGGGGACATTACAAAAATTCTTCCAACTCCTTTCACTGTGGTAGTGAATTCTGCAAGATCCAGATATCAATCTAAATATTTATCAAAAGTTTTGAGATTTCCAACAAGCCCAAACCCATTATCAGTAACTGCATATCCTTCAATATAATCATTGTAATGTCCCTTACCCGGTTTTCCCTAGAATTCGCTTGTAGATTAGGTTTAGGGGTTCTTCTTTTCAAAAGGAATGTGTTGATCTAATGAAATAATCTTGGATTGAAACCTGCATTCACCAATTTAATAACATTTCTACATACACATATAACTGTTAGCAATAATATCTAGATATCCAAAATATATACATAATCATAAAAGCAATCCTTCTTGCCTAGGGGCTTAGTACCTACATACTCCACTCATGGCAACACCTCAGAAGATACTCGTCCTATCAGGGGAGAGGAACCATAGAGTCCAAGTGGCCTAACGCCTACCACCTCCTATTGCCCAATCCCTTGCCTCAGGCCTATGGGGCAGAAACCTAGGTGGGACCCCCAACCTTCTATGGCCCAATCCCTTGCCTAGGGCCTATGGGGCTGAAAGTGGGGTTTTGTAAGAGCCCTGCTGGCTCTAACCCTTGCAAACTACAATGCTGAATGATGAAATTTGTTTTTGTTTGAATGTTTTGTAGTTTTTGATGTGCTTTTAGCAATATATATGATTTTTTGTATTTTTTATAAAAAATTGCTAGGCAAATAGAAATCATATGCAAATAATATCAACTAGGGAAAATCTGAAAACTAATAACTTAGCAAATGTATAAACTCCTATGAGAAGATTGTTTTCTTTATATTGCAAATACATATGACTCTTCAAAGTCTGAATGTTCTAATTAAAAAACCACAATATTATTCCATACCCGGTTTACAAATGCAATAAATGCAAGTCTGTAAACTTCTACAGAAAATCTGGAAATTACACTCAGTAGTAGCAACCTCAGGTAATTGACGCCTGACAGCAATTATAAGATGATTCATAGCTCCTTATTGATGATGAGTTTTGCTTTCAAACGGCTAATGTTCATTGAACCTTGCTGCAGTTATACCTTTCTGATTTTCTGAATTTAAACCCTATCAAAACTTGCATATCCATTCACAAATATACTCCTAGCAGTGATAAATACCATAGAAATCAGGTTTGATAAATCTGCATTAGAGAACTCTAGATATTTGCTCAAACCCTTGAAAACACAACTTAGAAAATAAATCACTGTAGTGGCACTGTAGCGCGGGTACTATTCACGTCAGTGTAGCGCGGGTACTTTTCACGTCACTGTAGCATGGGTACTATTCACGTCACTGTAGCAGCAGATCAATAACTTTTGATTTTTCTTCTCCAATGATGGTTATTTCAACAATCTAAAATCTGCTCTTCAAACTCTTGTTTGTATCTCCTCAATGATGCACAAATTTGACCTCTGTAATGAATCCAATCATTAGCAAACTTTAGCTGATCTCTCACAATTTCAGAATGCTGGTCTATGAAGAGTTTACGTTCTCCACAGCCTGAAGATATCTGAAACTTGGTAGAAACCCTTGGTTTCTCTCAAATCCCAAAGCTCTCAAAAAAAGACAAATTTTGAATAATCAATCACATGAGTTTGATTTGCCTTGAGAGACTTAATTTATTCCTTCAAGAGGCTCGACCCAAAAAAGGACATTAATGACAATTTTAAATGATATTTAATTTCCCCTTTGTGACTTAGGAAAATTAAACATTAAATTGCGTATTTTCCCTTTTGAGTAATAAATACTCATTAAATAATATTAGCCCACTTTATTATAAAGTCTTTTAATACTTTATAATATTTCATTTAAATATTAATATAATCATTATTTGACTTTATAATATAAAGTCACAATAATAATTATTTAATCATCATTAAATACTCAAGTATTCTCCATTTGCTCATCCAACTGCCGAACTGGGTCGAGTCTGAGTAAACCAACTGAACCAGGTGCCCTGCCAGAAATAGTAAACCCTGACAACTTGACTTACTATAAATAGTAAGTGTCTAAATATCACTCTGTGAGCATTTGCAAAGGCCCAAACCTGAATCAGAAAGTGAAGTACTCTCCTTAATCACCGAGTAACTGTCACAAAGGACCCTCTATCCATAACTATCAGCTTACGAGGGTCAAAATAATAGGCTCACTCCTCAACAAACAATGTCAGCTAAAAAGGGGACATTACAGTCCACCCTCCCTGAAATTGCTTGTCCCCAAGCAATCTCCGCAAATAAGAACGCACCACACCACCTGGATCCCAAGGATAGTGTCGGACCATGTGCTTGCTAGCCACCACTGTCTCCTGTAACTCCCACAACTGATCAAATGGAATAGAATGCCATCCCTTGTCAACCTTAGCGCTGTCTATCATAGGAGCAAGAAACTCAAGAGGAAGCAAGTCAAACTGCAAGCAACACTTGCCCCACAACACTGCACAAGATATACTGTCATCCAACATATCTAACACGTGCATACTAGAACTGTGCACCTGAAACAAATTGTGTACATGCGGGTCAAACATGAAACCATATGCACTCTGCACCGTGTACACACTGTGAAACTCCTCCGTGAGCTGAATCTGAAATCCCAGTGCACCAGTAGGATCCCAAACGCTATCAACACTCTTCTCAAGACCAGGATCAGGAGAGTGACCAGCATCAAACTCAAAGAGCGAATTGTCGTATGAAGATATAACATCCGTCTCAAACAATGGATTAGTCACAAACTGAACCAAACCACGAGGCTGATCCCAATCGAATGCCTTTGAACCCCTGGGGTACTGAGCATAACCATGCCTGGTCTGCACAAAACCCTCCTCTACCTTCTCGCTCTTCCCACTAACGAGAGAGATAGAACAAAGGCTCCCATCTGTAATCCCCCTCAACACATATTTCTTGCCCTGTATCTCAAATCTCATCTCCATTTTAGGCAAGTTGAGGGTGAACACACTAATGTCCTGAAGCCATCTCATACCCAATACTAAATCCATCCCACCCAAGTTGACCACATAAAAATCTGCCTGCAATTCATAATCATTTAGCATGAGGGTGAGATTACAAATTCGTCGAGTTCAAGTGAGGGTATATCCATCCGCTACTCGAACTCTGAATCTAGCGAAGTCCTTCGTCTGGAGTCTGCATCTGCTGACAAAGCTCTCATCAATAAAATTATGTGTGGCTTCGGTGTCAAGCATAGCAATACATCGCTGTCCATCCACTAATCCCCTGAACCTGAATGAATCATCCCGTACACTAGTAGATAATACCAAAGGGGACAAATTGGCATAGGGCCCAAACTCCATAGAGGCATTCCCAGCCTCCGTATGCTCTGAAACAACCTGCTGGTCTGAATCCTCAGACTCAACATCTCCATAGTAAACCCACATGGCTTGGTTGGCTCTGCCCTTTGGTCTCAAAGGACAATCATGCTCCTTGCTGTAAGGTTCTTTGCACCAATAACAAAGTTGTTTCCTTCTCAATTCATCACGAGTTGCATCATCAATTCTTGCTGTTGTTTTCTTTTTTGGTTCTGCAACTAGTGTATGACTCTCCTCAATAGGCAAGGTGTTTGTTTTGGGTTGAAATTGTTTCTTCGGAGCAAAAAGCTCCATACTCCTTGCCTTCCGCATGGCCTCCTGAAGAGTAGGGGGATCAAATGCCTTTACCCGACCTCTCATAGGCTCATATAATCCCTCGATAAATATAATGACAAGTCTTCTCTCCGAAATACCTGTCACCATGATTGCAACCCTCTGGAATTCACCAATGTAGGCATCCAAACTACCTGTCTGCTTGAGCTGAGCTAGCTCTCTAAAGTAAAGTTCTGGATCCTTCTTATCAAAACGCTCTATGAGCCTATTTGTGAACTCCTGGTAAGTAGTAACTGTGTGATGACCCAATGTGTACATGCCGTGATGCCACCAGTCATGTGCTAATCCATCAAGATGTAGTGTGGCAAATTTGGTGGCTTCGTCCTCCTGCATAGGTCTCAATGATAGGTAATTGTCTAACTTCTGTACCCAAGACCTCGCTGAACTCTTATCTGAGCCATCAAAATAAGGCAAGACAATTTTGCTCACTGCATGCTGAAGATCTTGATTCACCTGTTGCGGTGGTGGCTGGTACTAAGGAGCTCTGCGCTCAAATCTACCTCCACCCCTGGGTCTATGCACATCCATGAACTCATGAAAAGACAACGACTACCTGATCTCAGGAGCCAATGTCGAGTACTCTCCAAAGAACTTGGTCACGTCGGCCACTGATGTACCATGCTGTGGCTGAAACTCTGGCTGGTGACCTTGCTGCTCTGCCTCCGGAGTCAGAGGTGCCTCCCTAGTAATAAAGGTAGGTTGTCTAGGCCTACGCTCATGAAAGATAGGTGACGACTGCTGCTGTACTGACACCTGTGGCTGGTCTATGCCTGCAGTCCTGCTAGACTGTCCTATTTGTATGTAATGCTGTTGAGGCGGAACATACTGCCTCATCGTGCCTATCAACTGAGACATCATGTCCATCATATTATCATGTCTTCTCCTGAATTCTTCCTCAGTCATCTCTGTATTTTCTTTCTCTTTTCCCGAATCTCTCAGAGTCTCTTTCGAAACCTCCCTATCTGCCATAAGTGTGGTAATACTATTCTCACTACTGCTAGAACTAGACCTGTGAATACCCAAAATCCCTGATACTGTCTCACCTTCAAGAACTGGGGGTCCTGACCAATCCTCTACTTTGCCTATTCCTCTACCCTTGGTATAGAATATAATGTCTCTACTCATGAAAAAGCATCAAAAAAGCACAAATTTATCTGAAAAAGCATAGGATGGCAGGACAACTGTGCTCTGATACCACTGTAAGAGCCCTGCTGGCTCTAGCCCTTGCAAACTACAATGCTGAATGATGAAATTTGTTTTTGTTTGAATGTTTTGTAGTTTTTGATGTCCTTTTAGTAATATATATGTTTTTTGTATTTTTTATAAAAAATTGCCAGGCAAATAGAAATCATATGCAAATAATATCAACTAGGGAAAATCTGAAAACTAATAACTTAGCAAATGTATAAACTCCTATGAGCAGATTGTTTTCTTTATATTGCAAATACATATGACTCTTCAAAGTCTGAATGTTCTAATTAAAAAACCACAATATTATTCCATACCTGGTTTACAAATGCAATAAATGCAAGTCTGTAAACTTCTATAGAAAATCTGGAAATTACAATCAGCAGCAGCAACCTCAGGTAATTGACGCCTGGCAGCAATTATAAGATGATTCATAGCTCTTTATTGATGATGAGTTTTGCTTTCAAACTGCTAATGTTCATTGAACCCTCAGAAAGGATTCTGCTCACGTGCCTCAACCCGCGCGTATTAACCCCCCGTACCTGTCAGGCTGGTTGGCCGATAATGCGCGAAGCGCTCGTTAATTCTGCCGGAATCGGCGAGTGGTGGCACGCGACTGAAGGCACCCGCTCGGCTGTCCGCGGGTACCGTAAAACGCGCAATCACCAAACCACACGCCCGACTTCAAAAGTGGGCCCAAAAGTGAATAAAAAGCAATTTTTTAATTTCTATTTTGCTACAAAACCCTAAAACGACCCAATATGAGGCATTTTAACACTAAAGCATTTCATTTTTACCTCTCATTTTGCTCTCTCCATAATTTGTGTCCATCTTAGCATTTTGAAGGGAGGTGATTGCATTTGAAGGAGATCGATTGTGGAGTGGCAAATAGCTTCTACAAAGGAGATTTAAGTGTTCAAGGTATGCATTTAAACCCTATTCTTCAATCTTTTGATGATTTTTTTTAAGTTTCTTAGTTTTTGATGAATTTTTTCAAGTTTGTGAAGAAGTTTTTCAAATATATATATTTTTTTTTCATTTTTTTTATAGATTGCAACAATGGCAAGTAGTCAAAGTTCAGTGGGTGGGGATGGAAGCCAAAAGTTTAAAATTGATAAAGGATCTCCTTTATGGAGACATACCACACGAATTTCACAAATTCCTGGAGGTGGGGGTTTGTTTGGAAGTGTAATTTTTGCAATGCACAATATAATAGCTCCTACTACCGAGTAAAACTTCATTTTATGGGCCCTGGTGGTAAAGGGATTAACATGTGTGTGGGTCCAGATAAGAAGGGGTTATCTACTGTACAAATAGCAGGATTTATAAAAGAACAAGAAGATGCCGACAATTCAATTGCAAGAGGAAAACAAACTAGTTATAGTTCCGGAAAGAAAAAACAAACATTACCCACTCATCAGATAGTTAGGCCCTCTAGACATCCCTTCTTGTCTATACCCTCTACGGAAGAAGAAGATGAAGAACTAGAAACCACCACCCGCAAGAGAGGTCCATTAGAGAAAGCATTTAAAATGGAGGCAAGAGATATTGCTGAAGAAAAAATTGCACGTTGCCTCTATGCCAATGGTCTTCCATTCAACTTGGTGAGATCACCATATTGGAAGGACATGGTGTCAGCAATAAATAGTGCACCTCCTGATTTCACAAGTCCTGGGTATGAAAAGGTGCGTACCACCTTATTGCAAAAAGAGAGGAAATATGTAGAGGCCCAACTAAAACCAATTAGAGATTCTTGGGTTGAAACAGGTGTATCTATTGTTTCCGATGGATGGAAAGATTGCAAAAACCGTCCATTGATTAATGTTATTGCAGTGTCCCCCAAGGGGGCAATGTTTTTGAGGGCGGTTGACTGTGAAGGGCAAGTGAAAGATGCAATGTTCATTTCCAGGATTCTCATTGACTCCATAGAGATGGTGGGTAGTGAAAATGTTGTCCAAGTAGTTACGGACAATGCAAAAGTTTGCAGGGCTGCAGGTGCTTTGGTAGAGGCCAGATATGAGCACATCTTTTGGACACCGTGCACTGTACACTCCCTCAATTTGGTGATGCAAGCAATTGGCACCCAAATAGAGTGGGTGAAAGAAATATACCAGGAGTCTGAGGAGATCCAGATGTTTGTGACAAACCACCATATGTCACAAGCAATTTTCAGAACTTTTTCAACATTGGAATTGTTGAAGGTAAATTTTAAAATTTAATATATTTAGTTTCATTTATCATTTATGTCATGTTTTACATAATTGAATAAAATAATTTTTTGCATTATTTACATATTTTAAATGTGTTATTAACTTACTATTAACATGTTCTTAGGTTGCCGAGACCGGTTTGCATCTCACACAATTGTTCTGAGACGACTTGTGAAGGTGAAAGATGCATTGAGTCAAATGGTTATTAGCAACCAATGGAGTATATGGAAGCAATCAAATTCAGAGAGGGCCCAAAAAGTCAAGGCATTGATCTTGAATGACGATTGGTGGGATCGTGTGAATTATGTATTGGAATTCACCGAACCTATCATGTCTATGCTTCGGTTTGCTGATACAGATGAACCATGCTTGGGGGATGTCTATGATAGCATGGACACAATGTTGGAAAAAATAAAAATAGAAATACAAAAAAAAGAGAATGATCCTGAAGACACCTTGTACAAAAGGGTGGAAGCAATTGTTCTTCATCGTTGGAACAAGATGACAACTCCATTGCACCTCCTTGCATATGCCCTATCTCCGAGGTACTATACCACTGAAGTGCTTTCTATCCCAGGGAGAATACCGCCATATAGAGATGCTGAAGTTGCTAATGGGTATAAGACGGCATTTAGTAGAATGTTCAGTGATCCAGAAGTGCATGCAAGTGTCATGAGAGAATTTGGAATGTTTGTCACAGGAAAATCAAAAAATCATACCGCTTCTGTTGCTAGAGACCAATACAAAATGGATGGTCTTACATGGTGGTACCTCCATGGTCAAGATTATATGTACCTCCAACCTCTTGCAATCAAGATCCTCTCACAAGTAAGTTTTTTTTTTTTTTGCCACTTGTATTGTAAAATTTAACACTTAACATTCTTGAATTTATCTTGCATTTTTTTTTTATTTTTTAATTTTGTTGGTTTCTCTCAGGTTGCAAGCTCTTACGCCCTGAGCGGAATTGGAGTACATACTCCTTTATCCCTCGTGAAGCGTAACCGGTTGGCTGCAAAAAAGCTGAAGACTTAGTGTATATTCATTCCAATTTGCGTCTTCTGTCACGTAAGGATCCTCAATACAAGCAGGGGGCAGCGAGGCTTTGGGATGTAGCACCCGAGTCTACTGACTTGGATGCAACCATTCAGGATCTTGCTAGAGCCACTATGGATGATGTGGGTGATATTGATGACATATCACATGGTGTTGGATCCGCTTTGGGTTCAAATGATGATGATTTTGAAGTTGAAACCACTCAAAATCCAAGTCATGATGATTCTGACAATCCTTTTGATGATTGATGAGCATATGAACAATGAACATTGAATCATGTTTCAAATTTTCAATGTTTCATGAACTACATTTTGTAATTCAGTAATTTTATTTGAATATTTTTCAACTATCAATTGGCATTTAATATTTATCTTTGGCATTTGGCATTGGTCAATGATCAAGTATCATACTATGAAATGATTTAGTTTTACAATTCTCTATGTTTCTCTTATTTTTTTGTATATATAATACATATATATATATTTATAATATATTAAATTATTAATATATATATATATACACACGTACCCATACGTACCCAAACCCCTAAAAAATTTTGCCCGTACCCATCAGGTTCGCGTACCGAACCGCCCCGAACCCGAACCGGTAACTTAGATTGAACCTTGCTGCAGTTATACTTTTTTGATTTTCTGAATTTAAACCCTATCAAAACTTGCATATCCATTCACAAATATACTCCTAGCAGTGATAAATACCATAGAAATTAAGTTTGATAAATCTGCATTAGAGAACTCTAGATATTTGCTCAAACCCTTGAAAACACAACTCAGAAAAATAAATCACTGTAGTGGCACTGTAGCGCGGGTACTATTCACGTCACTGTAGCATGGGTACTATTCACGTCACTGTAGCAGCAGATCAATAACTTTTGATTTTTCTTCTCCAATGATGGTTATTTCAACAATCTAAAATCTGCTCTTCAAACCCTTGTTTGTATCTCCTCAATGATGCACAAATTTGACCTCTGTAATGAAGCCAACCATTAGAAAACTTTAGCTGATCTCTCACAACTTCAGAATGCTGGTCTATGAAGAGTTTACGTTCTCCACAGCCTAAAGATATCTGAAACTTGGCAGAAACCCTTGGTTTCTCTCAAATCCCAAAGCTCTCAAAAAAAGACAAATTTTGAATAATCAATCACATGAGTTCGATTTGCCTTGAGAGACTTAATTTATTCCTTCAAGAGGCTCGACCCAAAAAAGCACATTAATGACAATTTTAAATGATATTTAATTTCCCCTTTGTGACTTAGGAAAATTAAACTTTAAATGGCGTATTTTCCCTTTTGAGTAATAAATACTCATTAAATAATATTAGCCCACTTTATTATAAAGTCTTTTAATACTTTATAATATTTCATTTAAATATTAATATAATCATTATTTGACTTTATAATATAAAGTCACAATAATAATTATTTAATCATCATTAAATGCTCAAGTATTCTCCATTTGCTCATCCAACTGCCGAACTGGGTCGAGTCTGAGTAAACCAACTGAACCAGGTGCCCTGCCAGAAATAGTAAACCCTGACAACTTGACTTACTATAAATAGTAAGTGTCTAAATATCACTCTGTGAGCATCTGCAAAGGCCCAAACCTGAATCAGAAAGTGAAGTATTGTCCTTAACCACCGAGTAACTGTCACAAAGGACCCTCTATCCATAACTATCAGCCTACGAGGGTCAAAATAATAGGCTCACTCCTCAACAAACAATGTTAGCTAAAAAGGGGACATTACAGGTTTTTAGACAATCCACTTCACTCATGATTCACCCTTCCTAATAGGTTTACAAGTACATAGAAGACAATCTTTACACAATCAGATATATTTGCATTCATCCATGATTTATTTCATGCTTATAATCAAATATATTTTCATTTATCAATGTTTCTTTAAGTTCATCATTTCCTAGGATAATTTTCATTACGATAAGATTAAAGAAACATTCTATCAATAATCAAATTAGCAATATCTATTTCTTATATTCAAAATATGCTAAATATTATTGCTAAGTGAGTACATCACCTGATCGGCCGTGTCTTCCCATGACTCTTTATTCCTTAGTTGCCCTCCTTCAATCCTACATTTGATTGATCATAAATATTAATTTGTTCATTTTTATATTAAGATCGTAATTACTTATAAGGCTCAATAATTGCTGCAAGCATCATTATTATATGATCATAAATAATGTATATATATATATATATATACCTTATATAAATATATATATATCCTTACTTCTAATTGATTTCAATTTGCAATAATCTCTTTGACATATTTATATATTCTATACAAATTTATATTATTATTCCCAACTGACTTCTGTCTACAATAATTTCTTGTCATGAATATATATATATATATTTACATATAAATCGATAGTCATGTTAATCTTACTCACCATGATTGTAAGTGGCATACCTCTGATTTCTGATTGAATATCTTTATTCCTTATTTTGTTTTCTCATTTTATAAATTCAGATTTATTCTTCTTTACTGTGATGTCTTTATTTTTGTGCAGGATCTGTTTATTTTCCTCCTATTATTATTCTTCTTCCCCGTATATCCCTCCTAGTCTCCTTGCCTTTTTTTCAGATTTCTTATTTTTCATTTTATACACTTATGTCCCTATGAAGAGACACCTTTTGACAATAGACATAACTATCTATTAATCGCACCTTTTCAAAAGGCACCCCCACTTTATCGTTTGATTAAGACTTTTGTATCATATGGAGTGCTGCTGCCTTTGCTAATGTTTTGCTATAATCGCTGCCATTTTCTTTAATTATTTTATGAAACATTAAATTGTTAATATGTATTTTTCAATATTTATTCTGTTTATATTTTATTTACTCATTTATGTTTTTTATAATATATAAATTGAATTAAATATACTTATTTATCTGTATTATATTATAATGATTATTATTATAACAATATTTAAGTTGTTGGCATTTATATTTTAATATTTGTAATGTTGTATTCAATGGTTATAATTAAAATATTATTTTTGATAATTATAATAATATTAAATTGCTAATATGTATTTTTTTTTTTTTAACTTTTATTCATTTATTTACATTTCAATGTGTTACAATTTCAGGGACATGACAATCATTTTGGAGCTCCACATCAAATGCCTTTAGACTTGAATGTTTTTTCTACATAGGAAAGTTTTGAATGTTCATCTCTCACAAATTCAGGTTCATTAATAGCTCAAAATTTTTTGCTGTTAACCCCTCTTCTTCATGCTCTATTGTCGAGTAAGGCCTCAATTTCTCTTCACATTGTTCAACAAAAATTTTAATCAGCACTTCTGTAGCTGGAGAAAAATACTATTTCTGCCTCAAACCAACCAATAAAATAGATAATAATTATTGGGAAATATCATCACTATCATTCAAAATCAAAATCATAATTGTTTGCATAGAAGTTACAACATTTTTTGCATGGTTCTCAGTGATAGAAGCAAGGAAATGTTGAAACATTTTGAGAATAAGATCTTCACAATCAAAATCTAACATAATAACACATGATTTGATTTTTGCAATAGTTTCTAAAATGGTTACCCTCTTAGCAAAAGTACTCCTGATATCATGCAAACCTTGTAAACTCTCCACAATTAATTGAAATATCTCCTTCATGACATTGATGTTATAAGGAACTCTTGGAGTTGTTACTCTTGTAATTTCATTAATGCAAGAGGTAACTATAAGTCTCATGTCACCATCTTGGTGTCTCATAACCTCAGGATTAACCAAATCACTGATGGAGTCACATCATGTTGCAACATCACAAAATCCAACTGGATCTATCATAAATAAATAACTCTCTACTTGCTCCTAAATGCAAAGTAGATCATCCTTTGATTGAGGCAGGTGTTCAATTTTCTTACCTACTCTGTGGAACTTCTTCCCCAAATCTTCTTCACTTAGTGATGTCATTATATTCAATTTGATAGAACCAAGGCTCTAGAAGTCTGACTTTTATACCATTGTTGAACAAGCGGTATACAAAAAACATGCAACTGTTGAAATTGTAATGAAGCCACTAAACACTAACGTGCAAATGCAACTGCTGATATTGACATGCAAGTGCAACTGCTGAATCTGATATGCAAAATATATTGTCTACCCAATAGGCTGGTAAGAAAATTTGATACCACTGTAATAATCCTTTCTAAAATTTCCCAACAGTCTCATTGACAAAAAAATTTTTTGTGTGTGTTTTGTGATGGTTACCAATTTCAAATAAACAATTACCAATAGAATCTTTATTGCAGCCACAATTGACTAAAAAATATGAATATAATTGTCACAAAATTTTATTGAAAGAACTAATTAAATTCAAATAATATATTGTTGGAATTTAAATATCAAGGAACTTTTGATACTACGGTGGACTCTTAAGTTGGGAATAGGGACTTCCAGCTTCCAAAATGGCGATTTTCCTCTCCCTTTTGCTAGTGGTTTTGGATTTCCTATGGTATGACTAGCTAGCAAACATAAATAATTATTATTGACACCTTCCAAACTGCCAGGTGTTGTGATCCCTTCTTCCAACTATCTTAGGTCCCTTTTAATGGGAGGCGGGTCTATGGGCTTCCATGCCCTCCTTTAATCACCCAAGGGAAATGTGATGCCTTGAATCTGCTTATTAAATGGGTGGCTAGCTAAAAGTAGTAGGAGATTAACAAAGAACACAACCAAAAATTGTTTGCAGTGAATCCTCTTAGAACCTTTTCTTGTGACTTATAAAAAAGTTAACACCACTAAACCTACACACCATATCAATCTACAGCAATTCACCCTTAACTTTTGGATTCCCACCTTCAATAGTTGGCGGCTAGGTGTGAGCTCTAAAAAACAACTAAAAAATTCTTAACCTTCAAAACCTTGCAGCTGCCCAATAACTTATGCTTCCTTTTGTTTTTCTTTGGAATTATAATATTATGAAAGTTGCTCTGGCCTCCACATCACTCTCAAAGGAGGGCGATCTCCATTTAAAAGGGCAGCTTGAAAATTAGAAAGGTGCAGCTATCAAAAATGAATAATTCATGACTTCTCCTACCACGCCACCAATAGGTTTTAAGAGTGCTACAATTTCCAAACCCAAACAAATTCAATAATTTTCTGACTTCTTGGGCCAACGGCTGATGTAAAAGCTGAGGGCTCTTTTACTTGAGACCAATTAATACTTATGCCTTCCCATTACCCATGAATAAACCAAGATGCCATGTAAACTAGTACGGAAAGCCTAACAACAATATATTGCAACAAAATGAAAGATATTGAAATAAAATTTTCAACTCAAAATTGAATATTACATCAAGATTACACAACTGATCATAGTTTGCAAACTCGGACTTGCCGCGGACTCGGAAAAAGACTCGGCTAGGACTCGGCAAAAAAAAAAACCCTAGTTTTACAAAAAAACAAGAACAAATTAATGCATTTAGAGAACATAAGAGCCTAATTTGATTATCAAACACTCATAATTCAAAGATTACACATGTCATATGATCATCAAACACTCAATAATTGAAATTTCATCATTCATGGTCATCAAATACTCATAGTTTCAATGTATAACAGCATCATAAGTTTATAAATGTTTACATATAATCATGCCAAAAAGAGGAAAACATTAACAACCACATGTAATCTACATCTTCCTCTTTCCCCTCCCAATGGTACTCAATTTTGGAGGCCTAGAACTAGAAGGTGCCCGTGCTATAGTATCCGAACGAGGACTAGGAGATCGAACAAGGGAAACATGATATTCAAATGTGTCTTCGTCGTCCTCCATGGCATCCAATTTTGCTGCTTCTTCTTCTTCTTCTACTGCTCTCTCTAATTCAGCAAGATCCTCATCAGTAAGGAAGACATCAACCTCATCATTTTGTTCATCAATAGTCCATTCACCATATGGATCAATGTCATCCAAGTCAATGGACTCGTGTGAAACACCCTCCACCTTTCTAGTTCGAAGGTGAAGGTTGTACCGAACAAAAACTAAATCATTTAGGCGTTGTTGAGTCAACCTGTTCCTCTTCTTTGTGTGAATGTTCTCAAATAAACTCCAATTGCGTTCACACCCAGAAGCACTACATGGCTGTGACAAGACACGTATGGCTAGCTTTTGAAGATTTGGTGTGCTAGCACCATAGTTCTCCCACCATAGATCTACAAAAACATGTTTAAAAAATATAAGTATTAAGAAATAAGAATAAAGTAAACAATCTATATGTAAGAATCAAGTTTCTAATTTCATTTTTTACCTGGTTGTTGTTTTCCTCTCCTTTCAATTGCTTGTTGGGAGGAAAAGAGTCTCCCCTCTGCACCCTTGTAGACCTTGAATAGATAAAAGAAAAAGTAAATCAAATATAGAAAATTCATAGATAGTCAAGGCTCAACATTGCAAATTCATAAATAAGATGCAACAAATCTCACCTCCAACTCATCAAGCACTTTATCTCTCAGCTCACGATCAGGCACCATCCTATCAATGCACATGACAAGACCTTCCATGACCTCCTCATCCGCCTTAAATGTGTCCGAGAAGTAGAACTTTGGATTCAAGAAGTAGGCAAAGGCATGAATTGGCTGGTGGAGTTGGTGTGTCCATCTCCGATCAATGATGCGCCATATGATTTCATATTTCCTTTTGTTGCCGCCATAGTAACGTGATATGGCCTCTTTGGCCCTATCCATGGCCTCATAGATGAAACCCATTGGCATGCCATCTCCATCCACCATACGAAGAACCCTCACCAAAGGTTCCGTCACCTAAAAAAATGAAAACAAATGTTAAATCATAACAAAATTAACCCCTCAAAAAATAAAAACAGCAAATAGATTATCATGTATAAATTTTTTTTGTGTGATTGCTACTTACCCCCATCAACTCCTCTCCATTTTTGATGAATGTCTCATCAAAAACTATGGCAACAATCCTCTCCCCTTCAGGTCTATTGGAAAATGAGGACTCCTTCCAAGCATCGGACACGAACATTTGCTTGAGATGACCAATGGCACCAAGAATGCTTTGCAATGTGAGGAAGTGGCTAGCAAATCGTGTCACTCCAGGTCGCACAAGGTCCTTGCCATTTGTAAATTTCCTCATCAAAGAAAGCACCCAAGTATGGTTGTAGACAAATTTTGTAACACTTTTTGCATCTTCAACCACACTTTTGACCCATGAAATCTTCCCAATGTCCTCTAGCAATAGGTCTAAGCAATGTGCAGCACATGGAGACCATGCAATTGTGGGATACCTCTCCATAAGTAGTCTACCTGCAGCTACATATGCAGCTGCGTTGTCCGTGATGATTTGGACAACATTATCAACTCCACCCTCCTGGACCACCCCATCTAATAGATTGCATAAAGTCTCAGCATTTTTAACTTCATGGGAGGCATCTATTGATTTTAGAAACACCAATCCACCATTAGAGGCCACTAAAAAGTTAAGGAGAGTTCTATTTCGTCCATCTGTCCACCCATCGGATAAAATGCTGCAACCTTTTCTTCGCCAAAATTCTTTGCTCATTAACCAAGTTGTGTAGGCTCATGCCCTCCCAATAAATGGCCCACCTTAATCTCTAGATGAGGGGTCTTAAACCCCTTTCCTGCAACTGTAAGGGCGCTCACCAAACCTTCCCAATATGTGCTGTTTGCAACATTGAAAGGTAGATTATTGTAGTACCAAAAGGTTGCAGCAGCCATCCTAGCTTCTTGATGCTTTTCCTTATTCCAACCGGTACCTTCAAGTGAAGGTTGTGCTCTTGGAACATTACGTGGAATAAAATAATTTGGTCCTGATGAAGGACCCTGACTAGCACTAGTAATAGAAAAGGAACCATCAGGACTCTCACCAAAAGATGAATGTGGAGCACGGAAGCTTGGACTTGCAGCACCATGGGGCATAGATGGTGTAGAATGGGATTGGGATCCACTCATCGCTGTTGCTAGGGCATCCTTTGTTTTAGTCTTCATCTTTTTAAGCTCATTCAGCAAAGAAGTGGCTTTCATCTCTCAATAACTTTCGTAGAGTAGTATTTCTGCATCCTCCACATTTCACTGTAGCTCTAGCAAGGTGGTATTTTAACTGCTTATTCCTCCCCACATTCATTTTTGGCATTCATTATGTCACCTACCCTTTTTTTATTTTAGAATTCACCTTACGGTATCTTTTTCTAACCTTTCGATTTGAAGATGACATTGTTGTTTCAAGTTCAACATGGAAAAAAAAAATCAGCTATGGTTTGCTAAAAAATCAGCAAATAAATGTGATTCAAAGTTTCAAACATTTGCAAAAGAAAAAGAATGCAAATCCAAGCTAGAAACAATAAGAATTAGGCTATTAAGGAAAATAGAAAAAAAATTGGCAACATTTCCCCTTATTTTTCTTGATTTTTTTGATTTTGAATGCAAGAAATTGAAGAAAACAAACAAAAAGAATTGTTAGATCACTTACCTGGCTCTATTTTGATCTTTTAGTTCGTTCTCCTTGCTTCAATCAACCCCAAATCAATTTGCAGACCTGTTTTTCACAATTGAGAGTCTAAAAATGAAAAATAAAATAAAAAGAAACATGGGTTTTAACCCATTTTAAGACTCAACCGCGCATGAGAGTCCTGGGTTGGGACTCCCGAGTCCGACCTCAGGACTTGACCAAGTCCTAAGCTCAGACTCGGGAGTCCCGACCCAGGACTCTCCTGGACTTGACTCCCGAGTCCGTGGCAAGTCGACTCGGCCAGGATCGAGACTCCCGAGTCCGCAGAGTCTGCAAACTATCGTTTGGTGAGTAGTTACTATTTTGTACCAGTTGATGTTTGGTGAGTACTTACTATTTTTAGCAGTTGCTATTTATAGTAAGTCTATTTCGGGAAACTAGCCTCAGGTCAATTGTGTCCTCAGCAACGTTATTTCTAAGGTGGTATTGGAGAGCCTAAGGTTGAATTATTTAATAGTTGCTTTTAATCAGTCACTTAAGTTATTTTATAAAATAACTTTATAACTTAAGTGAGGGGGTAGGTGGTCATCAAAAAAGTACCTTGGTGCCTAAGTGATAACTTTAAGTCGTTTTAGAAGGCTACAAAAGTGCAAATAGTTTCCTTATGAGCAAGATGCCCCTTTGAGGATTATTTGATAATGTTTTAAAGTATAAAGCAAAAATATTAAAAGGTTTTTGGAGGGAAAATGATTCAAAACCTAAAGTTTCCCTAATTTCCCTCACCTTCTATAAAGTGACTTTTTGGCTCTCATTTGCTCATGGATGTTTTGGCTGCTTATTGAGATGTTGGTTTTTCGCCAGGAGGTCAGATAAACGGAGTTGAGGACAAAAACCCTCGATCTCTAAGGCTGGTTTCAGCAATGCAAGACCTGCCCTAGCTGGTAGAAGGGTGGTCTTGTAGTGTACGACCCCAAATTTCATATAATTTTATTCGATTTTCACCAAGTGTTCATTTGAGGCATTTCGTCAAACAAATAAACTATAGGTTGTTTCTGAGTTTGTAGATTTTCTCTCATTTGAAAAATAGAAGAAGTGACTTAATAATATTGCAATTTCTCATTTCAGAATGAATCACTCATTTACTACTTCATAAATAACCGTTCAGCAAATGAATATAAAATGGCACCGATAGTAAATACTAGATAACTTATGGAGTATCAAACAGGAATATTAAGATTCAGAAATTACACAGCCTGCAATACTTAATCCATTCATGCATGTCAACAGTTAATAGCTCTGACCTAAAAACTTGATGAGAATACAAGCCCATACTTCTGTGACTCCCAAATGCAATTACATAAAGCATTAAAGCCATAAAGTGGGTTGTGACACCTAAACAAGATTGAAGCGGCTAATGTGAATAGACTCAGTAGCAGTAACTTCCACGTATTCTTCCCCTTGTCTATGTTGATGTTATAGCCGCGGGCTCCATACTTCCTGTGATTTATTTAATAAACAATAAATGAAATATAGCCATTGGCTATTTATTTATTGATAACGATTTTGTGAAGAGGCGCTTCACTTGAATATTATATAATATTTATTTATTGTGGCCAACTTTATCTTAATATCCGCCACCCTTTGTGTGAGTCACAACATTTCATTGGAGGCCGACTTTACATCTTGAAGAGTCACGTTTGTTTGGAGATCTCCCATCGAATTGTATATAAGGAGGCGATGTTCATTCATTCACCATCATCCATTCTATTCATTCAAGAAAAAATGCGAATCACCTACAGCAAAGTTCGATATAGCAGATCGAAGTCATTCTTCAAGAAGGTCAATATTATCATACAAGGAGTTCGATATTATTTATCTTGAATTTGCATCAAGTGTGGTGATAGTAATTTGGCCTCATTGTAAAAGAAAATTGCTTTCCATTATTCAATATATAAGAGATATATTGTTGTTGGGTTTTTCTCCCTCAAGTTGGAGGGTTTTCCCAGGGTATATGCTGTGTCAAATTGTTTAAATTGTTCTATATCTGCTTATTTAATTTTTGATCCTAAAACTAACATGGTATCAGAGCGGGTTTAAGCAAGATCGTGATCAAATTTATATAAGCAGCATTATCTTTCTCCATTATTCTCATCTTTGTGTGTCTATCTTAACTACGAAAATGGTGAACGGTCTCAAGGTTGAAGATAGACTCGATGGTGCCTTTAACTTCACCTCTTGGAAGTTTAGAGTTCTCATTGCATTGGAAGAAAATGACATTCTCGAGTTCGTGGAGAAAGAGGTACCCGAACCTTCTGATGAGACTGAGTAGACAATGGAGGAAGAATGGCACAAAGGCCAAGAAGATATTGATTGATTCTGTGAAGGATCACCTTGTGCCTATTACCTCCAAGTTGAAGACAGCTAGAGAGATGTTCAAGACCTTGGAGGGACTATATGAGATCAATAATACAAGCAGAGCTCTTGCATTGAGGCAACAGCTTCATCACATCAAGATGGCGAAAGGAGATTCAATCATCTCCTTCTTCATGAAGATCATTGAGTTGAGAGATCAGCTTTGTGCCATTGGTAATATGGTTGATGATAAAGACTTAGTCATGTTGGCACTCAATGGTCTTCCTCAATCTTGGGAGCCATTTATCCAAGGTATCAGTGGAAGATCGAAGCTACTAAAGTTTGATCGCCTTAGAGCAGATTGTATTCAAGAGGAATCAAGATTGACAGCAAGAGGTAATGGACGAAGTTCTAACAATGAAGACAATCATGTACTTGCTGCTCAAACATCGAAGAGGAGAGGAAGAGAAGGAAAGGCAATTTCAAGAGGAATAGAGACAGAAGATCGGATGTTGCTCCTGAATCTAAGAAGAAGAAGGATCTCTCCCATATACAGTGCTTCAGATGTGACAAGTTTGGTCACTATGCGAGAGATTGTGCAACAAGACCAAAGCAACATGCCTCTACTGCGAATGTGGGTGATGTCTCTCCTCAGAAGGACTCAAGAGATAATTCAAGTGAATTTCTATTTATCTCAGCCCTATCAAGCAATGTTCCAACCGATAGCAACACATGGTTAATTGATAGTGGCGCTTCTCGACACATTACCGAATTTAGAGAGCATCTTTCAAATTTGGTGGAAAGAGATACCAACATTCAAGTCATAATTGGAGATGATGCATGCTATTCAGTGAAAGGTGTTGGAGCCTCCTCTCTTCACCTAGATTCTGGAATCTCTCTTCATTTAAGCGATGTGTTGTTCGTACCAGGTATCAAGAGGAACCTTGTATCAATTTCAGCTTTGGAGGACAAAGGATATCAAGTTGCATTTTTCGAGGGAAAAGTTCTTGCTTGGCCGAAGAACTCTAGCATCAAGACAGCCCGAGTGATTGGTGTTCGGCAAGAGAGTCTTTATAGACTTTCCATTCGTCCAATGTAGGCATTGTTGCATGATTCTACCAGTTCATGTGAGCTTTGGCATAAAAGACTCGCTCACCTCCATTTCAGAGCTCTTCCATCCATGCAGAAGATGGTCACTGGCCTTCCAAAACTCAGTCAGGAGCCTGATGGTACTTGCAGAGGATGCGCATTGGGTAAGAATACTAAAGGTACTTTTCATAGTGATGAAAGTAGATCAAAATGTATTCTAGATCTTGTTCATTTTGATTTGTGTAGTCCAATGTCTGTTGCATCTTTGAGTGGTTTTTGGTATTATGTAATTTTCATTGATGACTACTCTAGAAAGATTTGGATTTATTTCTTAAAGACTAAGGAATCTGAAGAAGTACTTGAGAAATTCAAGAAATTTAAGGTTCAAGTAGAAAATTTGTCCAGGATGAGGATCAAAGTTCTAAGATCTGATAATAGAGGAGAATACATCTTTGGAGGCTTCTGTAACTTTTGTATCGAAGTAGGGATTAAGAGGGAGTTTTGTGTTCCTTACAATCCACAACAAAACGGTGTTGCAGAAAGGAAGAATAGATCCATTGTTGAGGCAGCTAAAGCTATGATCCATGATCAAGACTTGCAAACCTTCCTTTGGGCAGAAGCATCTAGAACTGCAGTGTATGTTCAGAATCGAAGCCCTCATCGTATTTTGGAGAATATGACTCTGGAAGAATCCTTCACAGGTGTGAAGCCTGAAGTTAGTCACTTGAGAATCTTTGGTTGTCCTATTTATATTCATGTGCCTAAAGATAAGAGATCTAAGTTAGAACCATCTGGCAAGAAAGGAATATTTGTAGGCTACAGTGAATCCTCAAAAGCCTACAAGATTTACATTCTAGGACAGAAACAGATAGAGATTAGCAGAGATGTCACTTTTGAAGAAGATGTTGCATTCAAAAGATCTAAAGGTTATACATGGAGATAGATAAAGAAGACCAGGAGACTCCTCAGGACATGGACATTGATCATACTCCTGAGATTCAAAGGGAGTCTACTGAACCAGAAGAGGATGGTGATCCAGTTGAGCCTTTGGAACCAATTGATGGGGCAAGAGATATTGTCATAGGTCGAAAGAGACCTCTATGGGCTAGGAAAACAATGTAGGAGGCAGAAAAGCTTGCAGGACCTAGAGGCACATTCAGAGAAAGCAAAAGACCACAAAAGTTTCCAAGCTATGTTGCATTAATGAGTCATATCATTGAATCTGAGCCTTCCAGTGTTGAGGAAGCATCAAGCCAGCAAGTATGCAGAGATGCTATGGCTGAAGAATATCAATCTATCATCAAGAGTTTGGGATATTGTACCAAGACCAGAAGGGAAATTAGTTGTATCTTCTAAATGTCTTTTCAAGATCAAGCATGTGGCTGATGGAAGCATTGAGAAGTACAAAGCTAGATTTGTGGCTAGAGGATTCTCTCAGAAAGAGGGAATAGACTATGAAGAAACCTTTGCTCCGGTTGCTCGCTATACATCTATTAGGATGTCATGTCCCCTTCCAGTTGACATCTCTCAGAGCTTATGATTAGTCGCGCGACCGAGGTCAAGGGATGGAGAGTCTGTTGGAGCTTTGGCTATTTTATGCACGAAAGTACTAAATATTGTCAAACGTCTTGACACCATCACCGATTACATGAAAGATTGCTAATCAAGCACCTCTATTTCTTAGCGCATGGTTTGGTCAGCGTGCGTAATCACTCACTATTCGCCACTGTATTTGTCTGATATGTTTTGAGGAGATATTATTTAATTGATTATCTAAATATTAATTATTCGGAGATATAGTTATAATATCTCTTAAATATTATAACCTAAGTGATCATAAAAGGGGGTCAATTATCATTGAGTTTGCCTATTATAATTTATAATTAAAATGAGTTTGAACTATTGAAATATTAAAGAGAAAAGTTTGAATCTATTAAAACATACTTAATTGAAAAGTCAGAGTTTTGAATATATGTTTTCTTGGACTGGAATATGATTGCTCTAACTTTAACAGTCTTTCTCCGAGAATGTATTAAGGGTTCCAGTTTTCAACTTGCATTGGAGAACGTGCAATCTTCAGTGTGTGTAGTTTAGAGGCTGTGAAATATCAGCTGATTTATTGCCAGTCAGAGAGATAGCTTCATTCAAAAGTTGTCATAGAGCTTCACAGAGATTTCTATCTTCAGGGTTTTGGTCAAGAAATCATCCGGAAAGGAGTCTACAGTATTGGCGTCCATTTTCCAAGCATCAGACATCATTCTCAAGATCCGTACAGATCTGTACTTGTTGTTGCTGAGCCGTACTACCTTGTACCAGGTCGTACCTATCACCTTGAGAAAAGCGCTTCACCTTTTGACCTTCAGTCTTCACATATAGGGGCGCACTTGCATCTGGATTCGTTCTGGATCATCAGGCACAGGGGAAAGAAGGATTCTATGTTGGCCGTACCATTCATGGCTTTTCACTGGAGGCTGCAAATCAGGTTTTAATCTGATAATTTTGTCTTATCTTGCCTGCATGTCAGATATTTATCATTGTAATAGCCTTAGAAAAATAATACAATCATTAGCAGTGGTTTCCTGAGTCCTTTAATGTTAGATCTGGACTTATTGCATTTATTAGAGATTTTACATCATTTTCTTTAAAAATCGCATTTTACCTTTATGCACAAAACCAAACATCAAAAACAATCAAACATATAGCTCTTAAGTCGTTGGAACAGGGTTTCATAGGACTATTATCACATTATGCTAGCCTATGGGATGGAAGCATCAATACTGTATGATGTTGCCCAATGGTGTAATTGAAGAAGAGGCGCACTGAGCAACCCATGGCTTTTGAGATCTCATGGAAGGAGTTTCATGTCAGGGAATCATTAGCGAAGGCCTTTGTATGGCCTGCATGCAAGCCTCTACATGGTATAGAGGATTGATTGACACCATGAGCTTTAGGCTTTCCAGAATGATGTTGATTCAAATTCCTATCAAGGTAGTTGATGGTGAGGCATTAATCTTGGTTTTTTATGTTGATGATCTATTTCTTATTGGAGCAGACTATCTCATTATCAAATGCAAGGAGTTAGCTTTTCAATTTGAGATGAAGGATCTAGGATATATGCATTACTTCCTAGGATTGGAAGTGTGGCAGAGATCCAATGAGATCATTCTGAGTCAAGGGAAATATACTATAGACATCTTGAAGAGATTTGGGATGATGGAATGCAAATCCATGTCTACACCGGCGGAAGTTCGTCAATAGTTAAGTGAGTCTCAACTAGTTCAAAAAAATGGCGGGATCCCACTATGTGCTGCAGTGCAGCTGATTGGATCTTGATGTATCTAGTCACATTTGATCCAAATATTTATATGCAATGAGTGTGCACTTTATTTACCATGTGTTCAAGGCACCATCTAGTTGCGCCTAAGTATATCCTGAGATAATATGGCACAATGATATGGCTTTGTAACATATCAGCAGACCTAAAGTTACAAGGATATTCCGACTCGACTGGCAAGAGTAGCTTAATTAAAAGAGCAATTCTAGTTGTTGCTTTTATTTTGGGCCCGCAATGATTTTTAGTAGCAGAGTATATCGCACTGCTAATCGCAGAGGCCAAGTGGCATGCAATATGTGTAGTGTCTTGTAATAAAGTGGGTTTCAAAAGCCTGCGATGTTTGACAATCATTGAGTTGATCATATTCATTGTGATAATCAGAAATAGTGAAGTCATTAATCCAGTGTTTTAAAGGATGTAACAAAAACATGTTGAGATCAAAATACCGTCACATCGGAGATATGGTATTGAGGAAAGCTATTCAATTGAGATATATTTGTACTAATGATCAGACGGTTGATATTCTCACCAAGCCTGTCTCCAGAGTGAAGTTTGTGCACTTTCGAGACAAGCTTGGAGTTGTGGAGAATGAAGCCCTTGCTGAGAGGGGGACTCAACATCAGTGATCTTTTGTGATTTGCTTTAATGCATCTTTCTCTGTGATAGAGAAATTTGAGGTGAAAGCCCCAGCCGATCTTCTCCGTAGAAATTTGAGGTAAAGCCCCAGCAATGCATCTCCGTGGAGAAACTTGAGGAAAGTCTTGTTCCACCCTCCGGAGAACAGCAGGATGTCATGTTGAGAGACTCCATGACAACATCAATGCTTGAGACCGTGATGAACCCTCTTGTCCTGCGGTTTATCCACCGAGCTATGCAGGACGCCATGCTTGAGATGACGAATATCACGTTGAGTGACCCGTGATGACATCACGTAGTACATTTTCTTTTCCACATGGCAGCCATGATGGACCATATCATTGAGGACTGAGAGCTCTTCACATAGTGGGGAAGCTATTGTGGGTGCTGCGTTGAAAGACCTTATGACATTGAATACTAGGAAGTATTCCTCCTTAGCAGAGGAGGCGTTGATGTTATAGCCACGTCCATACTTCCTACTTTATTGGTCAATAAAACAAGAAATGAAATATAGTCACAATAATATTTATTGATAACGATTAGAAGAGGTATGCCTACTGAATATTAAACATTTATTTATTGTGGCCGACTTTATCTTAATATCCGCCACCCTTTGTGTGAGTCACAACCTTTCATTGGAGGTCGACTTTACATCTCGAAGAGTCACGTTTGTTTGGAGATCTCCCATCGAATTGTATATAAGGAGGCGTTGTTCATTCATTCACCATCATCCATTCTATTCATTCAAGAAAAAGTGCAAATCACCTACAGCAAAGTTCGATATAGCAAATCGAAGTCATTCTTCAAGAAGGTCGATATTAACATACAAGGAGTTCGATATTATTTATATTGAATTTGCATCAAGTGTGGTGCTGGTAATTTGGCCTTGTATTTGACCTCATTGTAAAAGCGAATTGCTTTCCATTATTCAATATATAAGAGATATATTGTTGTTGGGTTTTTCTCCCTCAAGTTGGAAGGTTTTCCCAGGGTATATGCTGTGTCAAATTGTTTAAATTGTTCTATATCTGCTTATTTAATTTCTGATCCTAAAACTAACAGTCTGGAAACACAATTCTCTTAGCCGACTCAACTCCAAATCATATCGCTGCTGATAGAATTGACGACTTCTTTTTCAATGTGCGATGGCAATTATATGGATGCGGTAAGATTTTAAATGTATCGGCAAAGGGAGTTTTCAAGCATATCCATGTTTCCACTGCACAAACTATATAAATTCTAGCACTTCCAAGACCCACGACACTTCACAATTTACCAAGCTTTAACCATGAAACGGCACCATTAAATTAAAACTCCCAATTTGAACTCTCAGCTGCCACATGAACTTCCTCCAATTTCAGCGACCTCTCTGACAGCTTCAATCATTGTATTAGAATATGCAAGTGTCTTTGGAATGACCACAATTCATCAAGATATGACACCGATCAGATTTCTTTACAACACAGCATCATGACGTGTTCTTTTGAGAATTCCTGGAAAACTTATGAAATAAAATTTATTATAAACCATTCATCATCTGTTGCCTTCCTTAGACCCTTTCAATTTCCACGACAGCTCATACTGCCTTCCGTCATTCTACAATAACATGAAACGACAACAAAGAAGTTTAATCGTCTCTTTCCAACTAATACTTTTGGCCCTCTAAATAATTTTTTGCAATGAAAATCCAATATAAACTGCTCTTGCAATTTCTATTACTCCTTCAGGAATTGCCGCTATCCATTCAAGACTCCCGAATTCCCTGTACTGTGATCATTGCGTAACAATTTATAATTGTCTTTCTAACCCTCTATCTTTCTTATGCTGATTCTAAATCGTTTAAGCAACTTCAATCTGAACGAACATCCTCTATAATGTGTTCCTCGTTAAATCCTACCATAATGCCAATTGATTAAAATCTTAGAAGTTTGATGCTTTCCAGAAATGAGGTTGTTGATTTATGAGCCAGGGGAATAATGTTGTGGTAACTATGACCAAGCCTCTCGATTATTATTACCACTCCAAACTCCTTCCATAGCTCGACTTAATTATGTTTGTACCTCCAATAATTTAATTAATGTGGCATTTGAAGCTCCACCTTCTTCCATGACCAGAGCATAAACAATTCAAACACCCAAATTTCTTTTAATTTGCTTTTACGACCTCCCAATAGGTTTCCTAATCGCCTTTGAATGAAAATCAATTCCCTTCCGGATCTTTGAAGGATCTGTCAAAGCAGGTGGCGCCATCTTTTAAATTTTCTTCGACTGACATTTAACTTAGCCCCTTCATTATGCTGCGCATATCTTCTCAAGCTTCCGCTTAGACCAGCCGTCTAGATTAATATGAAGAAGCTGAATGTTTCAAATAATCACAGCCTTTCACTTACCTTTGCGTTGAAGATGGCTTCCACAAAATTACCTCTTCCAAGCGACGGCCTCCTGATTATCTAATCACACCCGAAACTGTTTTTAAAGACTTCGATCTTTATTTAGTTCACCAACTGATTTTGAACTCAATACAATCTCCTGCAATTTGTCTACAGACCATCAATTCTCACAATCAACCAATTCAACCATTAAGCACAATGTAAATCCTGAAATGAATTCACTTGAAACAGATTTGGGTTTTCGTCCAAATCGTCAAACTCAAGGTTTTCCATCCTTAAGTTATAAGAAAGCCAAGCTCTCTAAAACCAGAAAATATCCAAGCCTCCCTGCAATCAACTCTCCTTCAAACTTTTATTTATTTGCCTTGTCTTTTCGTTTTCTGTGGCTCTTCAAATTTCCTTTTCACTTTTTAATTTCCAATTTGTGACTTAATTTTAAATCTGCATTTAATAAGTCACTTAAATACTAAGTTATTGGTTCGGTTTTGGGTTCGGATTCGGGTTCAAGAACCCGGTTCGCCAGTTTGGTAAAAAAAAATTTTGGTGTTAGTCTGCTGGGTCTTGCATACCGATGATAGTTCACATATATTCGAAATGATATACAATTATAAATTAAAGTTCAAACTTCAAACATAAAAATGTCATGTGTTTACAATCAACCATTAATGATTATTGATCATTGATCAATCTGAATCATATGGATCATCAAAAAAAGCGGCAACATTAGATGCTACATTTTGTGTAGAACCACAAAGAGCATTAGTGGCACTCGCACAAGCACTGCCACTACCACTGACACTACCACTCTAATGCTCAGTAGTTGCTTCAGGCTGATAGTCATCAATACTGGCGCAACAGTGACTTGTGGAAGCATCCAAGTCAAGCTGATCTAGCTCAATATCCCACCTCCTTGTAGTAGAACTATGTGTTGTGTGTAAGGATGCTTAAATTTTAATGTGCACATGTCTGTCTCTTCCTTTGAATTTAGCTCATTGCGCTTTTGTGTATTGAGGATGGTTACAGGCTCCACCTCTCAAGATATGAACAACCTATTAAGACCAAATTAGTTAAGAGTTACAAAATTTATTCAAACAAAAATTATTACATATATATAAATTAAATTAAATTACAAAATATAAACTTATTTTACAAAAATGACAATAGGTTGGAGGTGCATGTATTCTTGCCCATGGAAGTACCACCAACTATGAGCATCCACCCTGAACTTGTCTTGAAGAGCATCAAGATTTTGATCAACACTACCAGAGCATGCAAAAGCCATGAACTCGGCCCTCACTCGATCACGTTGGTCATGATCAATGAAGAGTCTACGTAGTGCTGCCTTGTACCCTTGAGCCACTTCAACATCCCTCTATGGAGCAACTCTTGATGAAGCAGAAAGTATCTCAAGACTATAATATTTGGGACTCAATGCAAAAGGTGAGAAGATGCAACGGAGTGGTCATTTTGTTCCATCTATCAACCATGATTTCCTGTAGCTCTTTGAAGAACTTTTCTTCAGGATCTTCCTCTTTTGCATTGATGATGGATTTCATCTTCTCAATCATTGAGTCGATACCATCATATACTTCACCCAAACAAGGTCTATCCATGTCAGTGTAACGGATCATGCTCAATATAGGCTCAGTGAAACTAACAAGATACTCAACACGATCCTACCAACTATCATCTAGGATCCTTTGCTTGACCCTATTTACCCTTTCATTGCTAGATTGCCTCCATACAGCCCAATTAGGGTTGATTACCATGGCACAGAGTGCCTCACAAACCTTTATAAGTCATCTCAACACAATTAGTTATAAAAACAAAGTCTCCTGTGCAACTCCGCTTTCAAAATAAAAATAAAATAAAATATAATTTAAATTTTACAAAATCAATTTGTAATTAAAAATTCAAAAAATTGAAAACATGAGAATTATTATCTTCAACAACTCCAATTTGAGAATCTGTCTAATTATTCTTTGTCATATGGTGGGATAGACAACCATTTACGGTCTTTTGCCTCAGATACACCTGCTTATTCACCAATTTGATCCAATTTTTTGTAGCATTAGATTGAGGGAGTGGATAGCACAAGGTGTCGAAAAAATGTGTGGATACTTCTCCTCAACCAATAACCCAACAGCCCTACAATTTTTGGCATTGTCGGTTACAACTTGCACAACATTTTGATGGCCCACTTCTTCAATAGCTTGGCAAAGGATGTTAAAAATAAATGGACCATCCTTCACCTGTCCTTCACAATCCATTGCTCTCAAAAATATTTCCCCTTTAGGGGACAGCAATAAAATTGATCAATGGGCACTAGTCTTTCCATCCACTGAAACGATGGTCATTCCTATTTCGATCCACTAATCCTTATGGCTTCAAAGAGTCTCATATGCTCACTCTTCTTTCCACACAGGTAACGACTCTCAAACTGGCCCTAGCACCCTTTGGAGCCTCCTTAATAATAGATTTTACCATTTTTGCCAATATAAGAATCTATCAACATTGAATGCCAATCCATTACATAGACACATCTTGCTATTTCTTGATCAGCAATCTCTCTTGCCTCATTCTGAAATGAAGCTTCCAACAGTCCCTTAGATCTTTTATTTGAAGAGGGCATGGTTTGCTCTTGAGGGATGTCCATAAATGGATGGCTCTCTGAAGGTGGTGTAGGGGGTTTCATGGATCGAGATCCTTTCTTCAAAGGATGGCTTGTTTTACCACTGGCTGCTTTTCGGTCTGCCTTTTCTTGCTCAGCAATATATTTCAACACTATATCATCTGGAATGCCACTATTATCTTCACCTGGACATGGTTTGATGCCTAGTTCAGGGATCCTGCACAAGTGCCCTTTCACTCGACTGTATGAGCTCGAATATTGAACATGGCAATGACTACAAATCCAAACATGTCCTCCACCACCTGGAAGTTGCTGAACCATTTCTACATATTTCCAAAGGGGAGAGTTTGGGTTTATTTTGAAACGAGATTGGATTGAGCCCAAAGAGGTACCGGTTGCCATTGTAATACGGAATAGTGAATACCTAAGGCACAACATATTGAAATTTTGGTATTGATTCATTGAATTTGAAACCAAAAGACTTTATTAATTTCAAAAAAATGAAAAAATTGAACATGTGTTATAGACATTTAGAGGAATGAAATGTAAAACAAAACAAAAGAGTTGAAGTTCATTTGTTAAAAAAAATGTTAAAAAAATAATCAAAAAACCTACCTCTTTTGAAGAAATCTTGCTCCATGATCTTCTTAGCAACGAATAGACACCTGCAAGTGCTTAGGAATAGCACAACAATCAACTTTGAACAATCTATGATCAGCCTTCAAGTCTATTCCAACTTGTGCAAGCAAAAGAGAAAGTTCAGCAATGGAGGCAAAAAATCTTTTTTTCTCATTCCCAAATTGGTAAATGAGTATCACTTTACCTATTTCATGTTTTAGAGGCAAGTATTAGGGTTAGAAGGAATAAAAAACTCTTTAAAAGTCAACAAAGAGTCAAAAAAAATGCAAAAAATGCAAAAAAGTGTCAAAAAGTGCGCCTGGGCGCGAAATTCTACCCAGGTTCGAAAATTTTGAACCCTGTCCAAACCCACAAACAGGGGTCCCAACCCACAGAGGGATTTTTGAACCCTCAGCGAATTTGGGCAGACCGGACCCGAACCGGACCTAGGGCCTATAGGGACGAACCTAGTAACTTAGCTTAAATATAATATTATTTAATTAATAATATTTCCCTTTTGAATTAACATTTGAAGAAATATTAAGTATTTAAAATAATATTATATTTCTCCATGTAATAAAAAACGGGACATTACAACTCCTCTCATCCTAAAGATTGCTTGCCCTCAAGCAATCAGCATCTACAAGTCAAATTGAATACCAGGATCCCAAATCAGTCTTCTGAATTGTCCATCAGGTTGTCGTTGCGCTACTCTGATTAAAACCATCGACTCATCATGCACACTTTGTGCTCCACTCTCTAGCAAACCCCAAGGAAAAACATCAACACTCATACTAAATTTCTTGTGTGAACTAAAATCAGCATCATCAAACATTCCCAACCAAGGCACCTCTATGAAATCCATAACTGAAATTCCATTATCTAACTCAATTCTTCCATTAGTATCATCCTGTATCTCATGCAAGTCTATATCCAATTCAAGATGTTCCACATTATAATCAGCTCCAAATAGCTATGTTACCGGGTTCGCCCCTGGGAAGCCCGGGTACGATTCGGGTTCGGTCCGGGTTCGAAATTCGGGTCCGGTTCGGGTCAAATACGGCCTAGGTTCGGTTTTTTGACTATGGGTTCGACAGGGTTCGAAACCCTGACTGTGGGTTCGATCAGGGTTCGAAACCCTAACTGTGGGTTCGAAAAATGTGAAAATTTTTGTGGAAGTCAAATGTAAGCCAATTTTGCAATTCTCAGTTCTTGCATACTCGATCTTATGGACTTATTCCTTCCTAGCACATATTGTGAATATTTCTCATTTGCGTAAGATGTATCTCTATTTTCAACCAATTATATGTGAGATTCACAATAAGACTTTTAAAGTATTGGAAGACTACCCATACTTTGTTCAGATTATAAAGGATTGAAAATTCTTAATTTGATGCAATGATAGTCCTGAGATGAGAATTTATATAACCATGCCTATTTTGAAACTTCGCATCTAATACTGCATCAACAAGAACTTAAGAATTATGTTCCAAACTTCCAAGGCAAGGACACCCAAAAAATCTCAAATTCTTCTACGATCTGCAAGAAAAAGGTTTTGGCTCTTTCACAATGTAAATAATTATGTAACACCGTTTTCTTGTTTGCCTTCCACACGAAAAATGTTCACACTTTTTAGATTGATCAATGATCAATAATGGCTGATTGTAACCTTGACATTTTTATGTTTGAACTTTAATTTATAATTTTATATGATGACATTCGAGTATCACTAATATTTTAATATTTGACTATGAAAGTGGTGGTGTATTTTTGCTATGTTATTTGACTATTAGTATGGTGGTGTATTCTGAACTTAATTACTGCTGCAAATATGTATATATTTCTGATTTTTAAATGTTTTTGTATTACCGAACCCAAAACGAACCCAACCCCAAAAAAAAAAATTTCCCAAATCGGCGAACCGGGTTCTCGAACCCGAACCCGAACCCGAACCCGAAACCGAACCGGTAACTTAGCCAAATAGTGTATGAAGTTCATACCAAGGCACTAGACTGTTGTTAACATTCGTAAAATGCACATATTCTTCATCATTTTTCATGATGCCATCATAAATTTCATGCATACCTTCTTCTATCATTGAAAGCTCCTCAATAACTGTTGATTCATGAAGAGTATCAAACTGAAAACTATCTTTATCACTTCTTATATCTGCTATGTCATGGCTCCAATCTGTACCTATGTGTGGAGATTGATCCTCCAAATTCAAGAATTCAGTTTCTTGATGTGGGTTCCATATCTTGTATTCATCATCAAACTTATCACCAGAATTAAAAATTGACTCATCCTCCAACATAAAAAGTGGATTATCAAAAGTGGAATTTGCTTCCCACTTGAAAAGAGGATTATCAGTGAGCTGAAAAGAGTTCATATTCACTTGACCCACTTGATCATCTTGTTGTTCCAAATCTGTACTTGTCAACTTGGAAGGTTGCTCTATGTCAACATCAATATAAGGCCCATCAAACTCATCTAGTACTTGCTGATTTTTTCCAACACCATTCCCAATTTCTTGCTCCTTAATTTGATTTGCAGCAGCTAACTGAAATTCTAATTCTTGAAGAGTTGCTTGAGTACTCTCCAAGATCAATTTTGTAGATGTAAGCTCAAAGGTGAGCTTATCTACTTCTTGTTCCCTTTCTTTTGATGCCACCAAACTATTTCCTACAAGCTAGATAGAACAATCTCTATCCCCGGTGACTTTCATCTATTTCTTCAACTCACATGACTCATTGGACAATTGTTCATCCTGAACTTCATGCAGCAATTTTTCTGATTTGTTTTCGTTTTAAGGCACCATATCATCATTAAATTTAATTGTTCCATAAGTTGATGTCTTGCAATTTTCATGTAAGAATGATGGGGCAGCATTATAAACTAACTCAGTATCCTCAAAAATATTTGTCTCCTTCCCACAAGCCTTATCAAATTCAATCTCTATATCACCAACATAAAGTCTTTTGCATACCTCACTTGTAGAAGCAACTTGTGGTTCCTTTTCCTCAATGTCCACGGCATTACCCTGCTGGAAGAAAACATTGTAAAAATCATTTACATCCTTATTTGCTAATTCAATGAACTTCAGATCAGCAGATTGCTCATTCTCAATGCTATCATGAAGATCAATATATTTTGTTTCGCTGATGGAAACACTTGAAGAGCTAACTCCATCTTCAAACTTTGTAACCTCAAAGACATTAGGAACAATTTCAGCCACTTGTTCCGTGATTGTCTTTTCTTTTTCAGACCTATTCACCTTTTCATCCAGGCATTGGTGGTTAGGCTCCCGAATTTCTCTACATGTGAAACAACGGTTTTGTTTTCTGAGCTCACTCCTGCTGATTTCTTTTTTTCTCTTAGTCTTTGCTCTCTCTTCATCTCCAAATTTATCAATAGCAGTTACATGCGTGACTAGGCGGTCATTTTGTTTACGAAATCTACTACCCCTATGTGGTCTATGCTTCCACCTAAGATCCCTGTAGTCACAAAAAGATATTTCACTCCAAAAATCAGCACTTGATTTTTCCCAATCTTGTAAAATTTGATTCTCAAATTCTTGTATTGTCACAGCTCTAGAATTCTGATTTGAACCCCTGTAGACTACAGAATCATCACCGTTTCTACAATTTCTTCCTTGCCCATTGTTCCCATCAAAACATCGGGTCATTAAGACACTCATCGAGCTAAATCTTGTTGTAATTCCCTCTGACCTCTAGCAAAATCATTTAAAAACTCTCTTGTGTTTTGTTTAATGTAGCCACTCGATGATGCCATGATTTACAACTCAAACATCAATCTCAAAATCACCCAACAGGCTGCAGAAAATTTTTTGAGCTCTGATACCAATGTTAGGCACAAATGAAGTAAACTGAAATTTAGTGTGAAAATCCACAGGATGGCAGGAAGAGCTGAGCTGTGATACCAATGTAGTGTACGACCCCAAATTTCATATAATTTTTTTCGATTTTCACCAAGTGTTCATTTGAGGCATTTCGTCAAACAGTTAAACTATAGGCTCGTAAGAACCCTCCTGTTCTCCGACTGTTGAATGCTATGCAAGTGTTGTGTTTTTGTTTTGGTTTTTTTAACAATATATGATTTTTTGTATTTTTTTTAAATATAGATGCCAAGTGTAATAAATGAATAAAGGAAATGCAAGATAATTTGGAACTAAACTAGCTGCAAATGATATATTTATTTAATAGATTGTCTCCAATAGCTATTACAATATATATGCATACCTGGAAAATAGAAGTAGACAATTTTATGAAATTCTGGAAATAAACCAGCAGCTGATAAAACTCCTTAACTCAACGCCCAGCCTGGAAATAATGTTCTTTCAACATATAAACTACAGCAGCTGTATCGAACACCTTGGACGCCAATTATAAGAGTGATAGAAGCCTAGAATTCTAGGTGTTTTTCCTGGAAGAACCACACCCAGCTAGAATGCTTAGTATGGCTGGCTGAGATGTGAATTAAAGACCTGTAACAAGCTTCAAATCTGCCCAGAATTCACTGTTATAACAGCAGCTAATGAACTGATGAAGTGCAGCAATAAAACCCTTTCATATCTGCTCAAACTTTGTAGAAATCTTCACAAATAAGCTCTATTTTAACCTCTGGATGAAGCCAAACCTCAGGCAAATCTTCAATGGATCTTTCACCACCTCAGAAATGCAAAAATCAGAAAGAGTTAATGTTCTCAATGATCAAAAATGGCTGAAACCCTAGCCTTTCTTCTCCCCACAGCACAAACTCCAAAAAACATGTGTTGAATAAACAATCCATGATAAGCATTTGCTTTGGTTGCCTTTATATAGTCTCTTCAAGAAGTCGACCCCCTTTCATGAGCATTTAATATTATTTTAAACGATATTCATGTTTCCTCATTAACTTTATTAAATGCGTTAATATATGGGCGCCCAAGTCAAGATAAATAAAAATGTACTTTAAGTCACTTAATGAAGGGTCATGGCCCCATCGAATATAAAGTGAACTTATAAATTTATATTATGCCTTTATTTTATTTAATTATCATTAAAGTAACCTTTCATGATAATAACTCATTAAATGCTCATAAATTTGCCAAATCAACAGAATATGGAGATCGATATTGCAACCGAGGCCTGTTCGGGTGCCTTACTAAATATAGCAATACTGACTTCACTGACAATGTGACTTACTATAAATAGTAAGTGTGAGAAACTGAGTCAAACGAAGGCCAATCCTGAACCCAACTGAGCTCCGGAGAAGAAAACACTATGATAACTACCAACCAAGACCCTCTAACCAACTGCATTAGCCTACGAGAGCCAATAATAGGCTAATCTAACAGAAAACAATAACGGGCTAAAATGGGGACATTACAAGGCTGTTTCTGAGTTTGTAGATTTTCTCTCATTTGATAAATAGAAGAAGTGACTTAATAATATTGCAATTTCTTATTTCAAAATGAATATCACTAATTCACTACTTCATAAATAACCATTCAGCAAATTAATATAAAATGGCACCGATAGTAAATACTAGATAACATAAGGAGTATCAAATAGGGATATTAAGATTCAGAAATTAAACAGCCTGCAATACTTAATCCATTCATACATGTCAACAGTTAATAGCTCTGACCTAAAAACTTGATGAGAATACAAGCCCATAGTTCTTTGACTCCCAAATGCAATTACATAAAGCATTAAAGCCATAAAGTGTGTCGTGACACCTAAACAAGATTGAAGCGGCTCATGTGAATAGACACAGCAGCAGCAACTTCCACGTATTCTTCCCCTTGTCTGGCAACACGATTCTCTTAGCCGACTCAGCTCCAAATCATACCACTGTTGATAGAATTGACGGCTTCTTCTTCAATGTGCGGTGGCAATTATATGGACGTGGTAAGATTTTAAATGTATCAGCAAAGGGAGTTTTCAAGCATATCCATGTCTCCACCGCACAAACTATATAAATTCCGGCACTTCCAAGACCCCCGACACTTCACAATTTACCGAGCTTTAACCATCAAGCGGCACTATTAAATTAAAACTCCCAATTTGAACTCTCAACTGCCACATGAACTTCCTCCAATTTCAACAACCTCTCTAACGAATTCAATCATTGTATTAGAATATGCGAGTGTCTTTGGCATGACCACGATTCATCAAAGATATGACACCGATCAGATTTCTTTACAACACAACATCATGACGTGTTCTTTTGAGAATTCCCAGCAAACTTGAAATGATATTTATTATAAACCATTCATCATCTGTCGCCTTCCTTAGACCCTTTCAATTTCCAAGACAACTCATACTACCTTCCATCATTCTCCCATAACATGAAACGGCAGCAAAGAAGTTTAATCGTCTCTTTCCAACTAATACTTTCGGCCCTCTGAATAATTTTCTGCAATGTAAATCCAATATCAACGGCTCTTGCAATTTTCGATACTCCTTCAGGAATCGCCACTTCCATTCAAGACTCCCAAATTCCCTGTACTATGATCATTGCATAACAATTTGTAATTGTCTTTCTAACCCTCTATCTTTCTTATGCTGATTCTAAATCATTTAAGCAACTTCAATCTAAACGGACATCTTCTATAATGTATTCCTCGTTAAATCCTACCATAATGCCAATTGATTAAAATCTTAGAAGTTCGATGCTTTCCAGAAATGAGGTTGTTGATTTATGAGCCAGGGGAATAATGCCATAGTAACTATGACCAAGCTTCCCGACTATTATTGCCACTCCAAACTCCTTCCATAGCTCGACTTAATTATGTCTATGCCTTTGATAATTTAATTAATGTGGCATCTGAAGCTCCGCCTTCTTCCATCGCCAAAGCATAAACAATTCAAACATCCAGATTTCTTTTAATTTGCTTTTATGACCTCCCAATAGGTTTCCCAATCGCCTTTGAATGAAAATCAATTCCCTTCGTGATCTTTGAAAGATCTGTCAGAGCAGGTGGCGCCATCTTTTAAATTTTCTTCGACTGACATTTAACTTAGCCCCTTCATTATGTTGTGCATATCTTCTCAAGCTTCCGCTTAGACTAGCCGTCTAGATTAATATGAAGAAGCAGAATGTTTCCAACAAACACAATCTTTCACTTACCTCTGCGTTGAAGATGGCTTCCACAAAATTACCTCTTCCAAGCGACAGCCTCCTGATTATCTAATCACACCCGAAACTGTCTTTAAAGACTTCGATCTTTATTTAGTTCAACAGCTGATTTTGAACTCAATACAATCTCCTGAAATTTGTCTACAGACCATCAATTTTCACAATCAATCAATTCAACCATTAAGCACAATGTGAATCCTAAAATGAATCCACTTGAAACAGATTTGGGTTTTTGTCCAAATCGTCAAACTCGAGGCTTTTCGTCCTTAAGTTATAAGAAAGCCAAGCTCTCTAAAACCAGAAAATATTCAAGCCTCCTTGCAATCAGCTCTCCTTCAAACTTTTATTTCTTTGCCTTGTCTCTTCGTTTTCTGTGGCTCTTCAAATTTCCTACACTTTTTAATTTCCAATTTGTGACTTAATTTTAGATCTGCATTTAATAAGTCACTTAAATATAATATTATTTAATTAATAATATTTCCCTTTTGAATTAACATTTGAAGAAATATTAAGTAATTAAAATAATATTATATTTTTTTTATGTAATAAAAAACGGGACATTACAGGCCTCATTCAAAGTTCACCATTAGAGCTTCAAAGTTGAAGATTACGGTCATAAAGGATGAAGATTTTCGCGCATTTTTGATGTGGGTTGCTTGTTTTTGGCTTGTGGAGACTTGGTATCGATTTAGTGAAGTTTGAGATGCATTTTGGTGATGATATTCATGATTTCTGGGCACTTTTTGGTGTGGACCTGAACCTGGTTTTTGGCATACAGTTCTTGAACAGAATTTATTCTCAACATGGGTATTGATTTATTGGACTCTCCTTGTCAAGGCGCCCCATTTGGTATACTCATTTGCATTTTTGGGACAAGGACTGAATTTATTAAGAAAATTGCCTCCTAGAGCCAGGCGCCCAGTTTGGTGTGCATTTCCAGATTCGACCTGCTAATGTATAGGTCAACCTGAGTTGTTAATTTGGACTGAAATCACTTGGGATCTCCCCTCAGTTTGCACAGAGAAAGTTACTTGTTTGTTGTGGCCATTGGTATTGCTGGTTAGCTCTTTATTTGGACGTATTGCACAATCTCCAGGTCTGCAAAAAATACTCTGATGTATTTAGTTGCAATCTGAATACGACTCATTAAAATCTGAATATGGAATGATCAGAAAATTATCTTTATTAGCAGCATTTTACTTTGTTAACATTGAAAACTGTTATTCATTCATTTGGCAAAGTTTCATCATGCTTGGTCTATAAAAACAAACACATGAAAACACTAGGCAAACACTCAGAAATTTATAACAGCAGACTGGCATATTTTCAAAAAACATATTTGGGGTCATATATTACAAATTTTGATAACATATGTTGAGAATTTTAACCCCTATTGTAGACGACTAATAGACTAGGATGATGAAAACTTAAGATTGCATATTGAGTTAACAATCAACAATACTTGCAAAATTTATCTAACAACCAATGTGTACAAAAGTAAATGGAATAATATGCATCCACAAGATTGCACAAGACACAAAGATTTTACATGGAAACTCTTACAAGAGAAAACCCATCACTAAAAGATATTCATAGTTATACTATTCATAATCAACATTCATTCAATACATTAAGGTCTTTGGAAACCTTTTATATAGTCTCAATCTCCAACATACCCTTATTTTGCAATCACTCTAATTATCCCATACCAACAATGTACAAATGTCTTTAATGTTTAACTAAGTGACCAAGTAACCTTGGTGTATCCACAAAAATTGATACATATAAACATATTCATGGGAATACCATCTAATTGTCAAACCAACCCATGGAATACCAAGAGTAATGTTACTATATTCCCACCATAAATGACATCAACATGTTGCATAAAACACCAAATATGATGCCTTCACATCTATAATCACTTTGTACATTCTATCATTGCGGCACACTATGAACTAATAGTTAAGAGTAAGACCTTAACACTGTCAGTATAAAATATGTTTCTGATATAATCCCCACTACCAACTCTTTGCTTGTGGTAGCTCACATCAACATAACATTACTCCTAACTAGTTGCACTATCTCATGCTACCTTTCAAGACATTATCCTTCCCTCAGATTGTGCTAGATGAACTCCAATTCTATTGCATATGCTCTTGCATCGCTAATCACATAGATTGCAAACTATGCTATTTTTGTCTACTACTAAGTTTTTTAAAGCAAACTCAACGAATTTTTTGAGTTTGAGTAAGTTTTTTGTTGAGTGCTCAACAAATCTGATGGTTTCACTCGCCTACATGCCAAACTTGCAGAAAACACTAAAACGTGTTTTTGTGGTTTTATAAGCCCTAGCCACCCATATTAGACAAACATGCAAGCAAAACAACATTGTTAAAAGGAGGGGAAAGAAAAAGTAGTAAAGGAGGAGCAATTTACTAAGGGTTTAACCATACAAAACTTCTACCGATTCAACAAAAAAATTGGCCTGATTATTAGTGATCTATGCCTAAGTTAAAAGGTGAAAGGACAGCTGGAAGTTGCCACACATTTTATGGGCTCAAACCATAAGTTTTTCAGCCAAAGTCATGGCAAATAGGTTGTTGGTGCATGCTAGGGAGATAATGGCCAAATTTTTGAAGGTTAAAACATGGTGAATAGCTTAATGATGAAGAGCACTCAATTATACTGAGAGGGGGGGTGAATCAGTATAACAACAATCTTTTACTTTTTCAAACTAACAACCACAATAATATCAATTGCACAGTATCATTCACATAAGATCTAACAATTATGCAACACAAGAAGAATACAGAATTTACGTGGAAACCCTTACGGTAGAAAACCATCGCAAAATATTGATTTTATATAAATCTCTTTTACAATCTTTGTAAGCACCAACCCCCACTGCTAAGCACCAACTTAGTGAGAGACACCAATCTCTCCTTTAGGAAGCACCGACTTCCACAACAAAGTTCCACCTTCGAGATGTTGTTTCTTTAATGGATGATGGATATCTTGATCTTCTTCCTTTTATTCACTCCACAATTTCTCATTAATCATAATGTACTTGTATGATATTCTTTAATACATAATCTCTCCTTATTTTCTCCACGAATGTCTTCTATACTCACTCATAAATGCTTTATCATTTGAATGATCTCTATCTTTATTTACTCCTCACTTGCTCTCTTTGAGTGTTTGACTGATTTTTCTTTTTAATCCCCCATACTTCATTCCCTTTCAAATCTGCATTTACCATTCTTTAAATATGCATATACATATACTTACAAATCTGCCATAAAATCTTCTTACAATTCTGCCATAGATCCTTCTTTATAAATCTGCCTTCAACTCCTTTGATAATCTTCTTCATATCTTCTCATTTGCAAATCTGCAGGTGTTAAGTATGATATATACTTTTATTCCTCTCACACCTTCCTCTTATTTGTCTTCATACATTACTCTTAGCTATTCTTTATTGTGTATATAAAGATATTCTTTTTACTCTTCACACTGGCTTCCTTTATATTTACTCTTCACTTGCAAATATTATTCTTTTTATATCCTCATGTTTGTATGAAGAGATGCATCCCTTATGAAGGATGATGTCCTTCCAAATGGACATGAATCTTCATAAACCTTGATCGCTGTCTTTGTTGTTAATCACTGCCCTTTCAAAGACTCTTAATTGCTGCTCTTTATAATCACTGTTCTTAAACTTGTTAATTGCTGTCTTAATCATAACTTCAATCGCTGCACATTACAAACTCCAATTGCTGCTGTTAATTACCGTCTTTCCTTAACAATAATCGCTGCCATTTCATCATATTAATTATGATTGCTGCTCATTATTGATGACTGCATTATTCTCATTAATTTCTGCATTTGATCTCTTTCTTTATCACTGCCTTAGGGACTTATTTAATCACTTCATCCTTTTTAATCACAATTGTCAATAATGACTTGGGTGACTTATATGTAAATGCCTTTATGGTTATAACATAAGGTCAGCCACTTTTGAAGACATTAAAATTTTTTCTCATTTTGAAGAGAGTCGGCCATCATTACTTCATATTATCAAGGAATTTGACCAGCATTAGGAAAGGAATAGACTTATGAATCTCTGCCTTATGCATATTAATTGCTGCATTAAAAAACTATCTTGATCACTGCCCTTTTTCTTAGTCTTTATCACTGTTTATTAGAATTTCTTCATTCTTCATTACAGAATTAACTTGGGCGACTAATACTAATCTACATATGTCTTTGTTTTGGTCGTCTAGGAGTAATCGTTTAATTTAGAGCATAATATAGATATGTTCGGCCAGCATAGATAAGGTTGAGTTTATCGTCCAGGTCGGCCAGCATACATTTATTTATTTTATCTCTCAATGAGGTCGACAAGCATACCATTATTTATTTTATGAAATCCTCATAATCGGATTACCGTTTAATATCACTTTAATTTATCTTCCATAGTCTTAATTTATATTTATTTCTACCTTAGACAATAAACTCGGCACAACAATCTCCTATACACCTTTGACATCAATGACAATATTTCAACAATCTCGGACAACAATTTCCTTGGACATTAATGACAACAATCTTGCCACCTTTGACATCAATAACAATATGTCCAACAAATGATTTCTGCCAGTCTCAAGGGGTATACAGTCAGTTATGAATCAAGGTAAAATAGCAATATGTGAGGCACACATTCATGATGGTCTAACCACCTAAAAATTTCTCTAGCCTTTCAAGTGGCTTTGCCACTCACTATCTCTGCCAGCATTATAAGATGATACCAAAGTGAAATTGACGCACCTTTTCATGGTTCAAGCCATCAACTTCTCTAACTCGTTTTCAGCATGATTAAACCCTAAACAATGTGTGCACAACAAAATAAAAAATCTGAGTGCACTTTTAATGGGTTAAGACCAATCAAAAATCTACCTGACAGCAAAAAATTGGCAACTACCTTAATGATTTTCAATTTTTCGCCCAAATTTAAAGGTAATGTAAAGTCAGTCACAGGCATGCTTTTGGAGTGGCAAATATGTTCCAAGAAAAAAGATAGAAAGACTAATCCTTTAGTGAAACACACCAAAGTCAGCAGTCAGAAAAACATGAAGTCTAGGTGCACTTTGTTAATAGCATGAGCCTTGTTTTATTCTGCCAAAACACTGAAAAAGACTGGCATGCTTTTATGGTGGCTTTGCCGCATGGAAACTCAGCTCATTCAGTCAAAAAGTCGTAGGGGTTGTAGAGATTTCCACCATAAACTAAAGCAAAAATCAGTTCAAGACAGTTTGTCATTCAAACTCAGGAACCATTTCCGTCTTGTTGTTTTCAGCAGAACAGGGATTTTTCTTCTTATTCTTGCCAATTTGGAGAGGTTTTGGCCCGTTTCAAAGTTGTGAAAGTGGTTTATCTTTGCCTCTAGTGGACTGTATTCATTGTTCTCATCCTTCCAAAGACCCAAAGGCAGCATTGAAAATCACTTAAACAGCTTTAGGAGAAGCGTGTGTCCTTGATGTTTCCGTTCACCTTCAGATGTTTTTGGTTTCAGAAAAATGGCTCAAGTCCTTAAAGTTCTGCTTTAGTCTTGAAAGGAGTGGGCAGTTATGGAGAAAAGATGCCTATCTAGGGTTTTCAGCAGGATCCTTAAGCAGGTTGCAAAGATTTACAGCAGAATTTTCAGCCTCCTTAACTTGTGGAAAAGAGTTAATCAAGTTGCATATAAGAGCAATTTTCTCTAGTTTAAATGGCTTTAAATTACACTTTATTGCCATATCTGATATCCCTTATGTCCTACATGAAGCATTTTAAAATCTTCATAATTTGTGAGTTTCTGCCATTTGCTAGAGGGTGTATCAGCCATGCTGCATAGCCATCTTTGTTACAAAGGTTCAGATCCTATTGATAGGGTTGTTATTGCTGGTTAAGGTTTCCAGTGCCTGTCAAAGAATGGTCAAGGTTTCAGTTTTCTCCAAAAAGCTCACCAATGTTAATGCAAAAGATTGCTTCAAATCATGAGGTCACTTATGTGCAATATGCTATTTGTCACTTATGTGCAATGTGCTATTTTTAGTACCGGCTGCATTGGACAGTTATCGATGGATATGAACCTATTTTAGGCCTTTATATTTTATTAATTGTTCTAGAATTAATTTTCTTTAAAGTAGTTTCCTTTCTGCTTTTTTTGCAAATAGCGATAGAATAGCTTTAAACCGGTGATTTTTAGGATATTTTATTGTTATTTCATAAGTCCCTATAAGCTACCCTTTTAAGCTTATAAATAAGTACCTTGGGCACAAACTTTGAATGTGGATTTATGTTAAGCTTATGCTGCAGAGACAAATGTTCAGTTGTTATTTAGTTACTGTGATTGCATGTTTGTAATTTCCTAAAATAAATTGATAAAAGATTGTGTTTAGTCAAGCTTCGTATTGGCAAGATTTGTCTTTCTGAATTGTAGCTTTGAAGGCAATTTAGTTGTTTATTTCATGAGATCTTGTGATGTTCAAATCATTCAATTCTTTCCTATTGATGTAGATTTGTTGGTCTCTATTTTAACTAGTCAGAAGCATGCATAGGTTTGCCATCAAAAATCTACCTGACAGCAAAGGTCAGATCAAGCCACATAAGCCCTAACCCTAAAAACTGCCAGAATGAGGAGTGATACAATAAATGAGTCAAAAGATTCCCACTCACTCCCAAAATAGTAAAGGCAATCAATGCCCACTATCAATCATCCAGAAAGGCGTTTCCATTCTCCTCCTTGGCTGCAAAATCAATGAACCTGGTCAGCACAGCTTCAACCTCCTGAACTGAGATAGGCGGAATATGATCAAGCTGAAACTCCAACACTGTAACTACCTACCCATGTCGAGTGCAAGACTTTCTCCAAGCAACTAAAGCATCCTGGGTGTTCTGAATAATGCTGGAGAAAGTTGAGGTGTTCTCAAAGTCATCTTGAACAAAAGCCTTCACCTCTGAAAAGAAAGGTGGCAGTCTACTCCTCAAACCATCAACAATCACCTCCTCAGAAGTCAACCTCCTAGCAAAGATAGCCTCCAATGTGTTCAAGACCCCATGAAAAATGTTCACCATGGCCTTTCTGACCCTGGCCGAATCTGCCTATGTTGCATCAAAGAATCCTCAGCCCGTAACAACTGAAGAGTACCAGCCAGTGAAGTCATATCTATCACCCTCCTATATCACGCCTCCCTCAACCAAAGCTTGTAAGGGAGTATGCATCAAAGCTTCTAAACGAAGGACAACCTTGGTCTGATAGATATGAGCATCACCCCAAGCCTGATCAACTGCATCCATCTATGCCACAATGCTGGAAGCCTGCTAATAAGCATGAGCAAGATCCTCCATAAACTTTTTCGTCTCAACACGAACACTAGCAACCCACTTATCCGCCTCATGTGCCATCCTCCTCAAGTCCTCCAAGCCGCTGACAGACTCTCTAGGCAACTCGGCTAGAAGCTCAATCGCCGGATTCTCTTGCCCACAAGGACGAGACAAGTGTTGTACGTAACCTATCAATGTCTTGTGCTCCTTCTTCAATTTCTTATATTTTCCTTCAGTCCGGAGCAACCTGTCCTTGAGTGCCTGGTAGGAGTTATCACATTCCTCAATTATTTGTGCTCCCATGGGGCGACCTAACTCCATGGTGGTGATCACATAATTTTCTGGAACAGCCTCATCTCGATCACACTCAATTCTTGGCACAGCCACATGAAGGGTGCAAGAGCCATCCTCATCTGTTGAAATCTTTGAAAACTTCCTAGCTCTCTTCTTTGTCAGAGGCGCACTGATCCTACTCAGAATTCCTCCATCTCAACTGCTGGATCAGTCTCTTCAATGAGGCTCCTCCTCATCCTGTCTCTAAGCCAATCTGGTACTACCTACTGTAGGTCGGAAATAATAAATGGCTGCTCATTCCTTGCTTCTTCTTCATGAACCTCCTCTCTAACTTCATCCTGACGAGGCTCACCAACTTCTACAGGCTGAGTATCTCCTGAACCTTGGGCTTCTTGTCCTGTAACCGTGTCATCTTCTAATGCTGCCTCAATCTCATGCTAGAAGCGTGTATCTGTGGTTGTTTCTTCATCTTCTTCCTGTTGGTTATCTCTGGTAGGTGCATTGACACTCTGGCCAACAGACTCCCTTCGTGGTGGCTGATTTGCCTCCTGTAATTCTTGTTCCTTATTCAACATATTCCTCTGATCAGCAAACAATGAAACCTCTTGTATACTTGGAGAACGAGTCTCCAATGGCATACGTGATGCCACCTCAACTCTCGGAGGCTCTGGCCGGACTAGCTCTTTCCTTCGTCACTATGGAGCTCGAGCAACCTGCTTCTTTGTAGCAGTTGGCGTCCTATGATCTCCCATCAAGTTATAAGTAAGAGGGATTGACCTGCTCTTAAGCCTATTCACATGCCTCTCAACCCATCCTCTGGTGAATGTCAGGACTAGTATGCAAAGTGTATCCAAATCCGCAATCTCCGGCTCCATCCAATCTGGAAGTGGGAGTGGTGTATCCCTCACTATCTCATAATCTAGATGAAGAACGTTCATATCCTCGTCTACCTGGTCCGGCACTGCAACAATCTTGCACTCCCTAATCATGCTCAAAGGTAATCTTGAAAACATCCTTCTTCTTACCTCAACCTCATCCAACGCACTAGCCCATAAATCTTCAATATTTGCCTTATGTCTGAACTCCTCTGACAATATCCATCCGATATTCCTGTGAGGATCATAATACTGTCTGCTGGTGTGGTAAGAAAGGTGGAAAAACTGAAGTTCATTTTCAGATTCCTTGGCTTCCTGCAGTGAAGGACACACTTCATATGAATTCTCCATGATGATCAGGAAGTCAAGTCCTCCCTTCTTTTTCTTCTGAATCTTATCACAGGCGATGAGTTGCCTAGATATTTCTAACATCAAGATCCTGTTCATAGGGTATCTGGGCAACTTATATGGATATGAAGAGAACCCTTGCAGCCTAATGTAAGTGAATTTTGGAAATAGGATAAACCAACACCCGTACCTTTCTATCAACTCCTAAGCCTCCTTTGATATCCTGTGATGAGTTCTTTGCTAAAGTGATCTCGTTATGTGCATGGTGAAGGCGTCATTGACTCTCTTGTAGTGAGATGTGCTTGTCAAGTGTAGCTTCGGACAAGCCTCATGAATCTTGAACTGCTGAGAGCCACACCCAATCGGCTCCTTGTATGATATTCCTCTGTACTTCGTCATACGAGCCAACATGTAGATAATGTATGAGCCCATATAGAATGTTTTCATTCTCCTCAAACTCCGGAGTTGTTCATGCAAATTATCACTGATCATTACTACCCAGTCAATATGCTCCTTGCCTTCCAGCACAAGGTTGATGTAGTAAAACATCCAAGGCTCAAAGATGAGCGCCTGGGGACATCCTCTGACTCTGCTGAGCATCATAATCAAATCACAATATTCCTGCTTCAGATCATCTGAGATTATCTGCTTTGGCAACTTCGTGCGAGTGGGCTTGGGCTTGTTCATCCAACGGGAGTTTATCATATCAGCACATCTTTCAAACGTCGAAGCATACATACGCTCAGCTTGTTCTCTTGTTTTGTAAATCATCTTCTCATGTGAGGGAATTCCAAATGCCTCGCCAATGGCTGCAGGTGTGAGGTTGGCGAACAACTTGCCATCTAGTGAAGTGATAGTCCTTCGCTCTGGGTTGTAACAGTTAGCACACTCCATGATCAACTCCGGACACTGAATTGTTGGCGGAAAACCAGCAGCTGCATAAAGTCCACTTCTAACAATATTATGCGAAGTGATTGATGGACGATGGCCTCCAATTCCCATCATTCGGCTTTTGAAAGCTTCCATATTGAAAGAGCCTAAATTTGTGTCACTCAACTTGCCCAGCTTCGAAGAGAATTTTGACTCCGGCAAGAATGACTTGCTCAACTTCTTGATCACAGCCTGTCTGGACGCATTTGCCTTGTTGGATTCAGCATTATTCTCCTTGCCAATTGCTCTTACTTCAGCCATTCTGCAAAAACAAAAGATAGTCATCAGAAATTTAACTTAGAAAAATAAAATCACATTGGGGCTGCCAGCAGATTTTTGAAAATGAGAAGCTTTAGCACTAAATTTCAACTTCAAACCTCAACACTCCTGTAACAACTTTGAATTCTCAACACTTAGAAGATTTACTTGCAGCAATACACTCTCCAGCACTTAGAAGAAATTCGACCCAAGCTTACTTCAGCAACTTCTCAACTTCAAATTTCTTCACCCTCAACTTTCCTCACACTACAATCTTCTTCACCTCAGAGCATCGAAGTCGACCTTGCTAGCTGATGGAGAAAATAACAAAACTTCACAGCTCATATAGCCAAGTCGAATTCTAGAAGAAGCTAATTTTAGCTGAGTTATTAAATTTCCACTACTCCACTGCAAGAATTCGAATTTCCCTCCTCAGGCAGCTGTAACACTTGGCATCTAGTGTCTGGAATATTTGACCTTCTAGATCTTCAAAAAGATTCATCTCCACTGGTTTACGCGTACCTCACTTTAGCATTTCAAAATCACCTTCTGAAAATATTAACTTCAATGGCTCCCTTTAGAAATTCGTTTCACTGGCTGAGGCATTCGCTTTGCTATTCAATCCAACTCTATTCTCCTTAGGAAATTTCATTATTGAGGCACCCATCAAAAATTTTCATCTTAAAATCCTTGGCAAGGTGTGGAAAATTTCAAAATCAATCCCTTGTCAAAGATATCCAGTACCCAGAAGAAAATTCCCCTCAGAAAATGCCAAATTCATGTGTATCACTATGAAGGGGTATATTTAATTTTTGAATTTTATACCTTAGAAAAATATTTTCATCAAAGTTTATCTTCACTCTTCCTCTCTGGGCATATTTTTTCTCTTGCTTTGCCTTGGACAATTTTATTCAACTTCATGAAGCTAGCGCATTTTGACTCCTTCTCTGCCAATTCATACATGCCTTAGAAAATTTTATCATCCCCTTCCCAAGGTTGGGCGTATTTCTCTAGGGGAGGAGAGATTTCAACACTTAGAAAAAATTTCATCATCAACATGAGCATGGGCGCATATAGGAGGGTCTAGAGGAATTTATAATGCCTTAGAAATTTTCTTGTTTCTCCTCCAAGTTGGACGCATATCTCTAGATGAGGGGGAATTTTCCCATACTTAGCATACTTTCAACTTACCCAACTCCACCTTGGGCGCATATGAGGGGTGGAGGAGGAAAACTCTATACTTAGAAACTTTTTCTCACCTTGACTTGATGAGGGCGCATTTAGGGGGGCTAGGAGGAATTAACAATACTTAGAACATTTTTTAAAAAGCCACCTCCTTCAACAACTTTGGGCGCATATCAAGGGGGGAGGAGGAACTTTTAACACTTAACAAATTTTTTCCTTAGCCACCAGCCAACTTGGGCGCATTTGGGACCCTCTACAGGAATTTTTACTTAGAAAATTTTCTAGTTCCATATCCATCAAGGGCGCATCAAGGGGGGCCTACAGGAACTTGTCATGACTTAGAAAAAAAAAAAATCAATCTAGCTTCTAGCATGGGCGCATTTAGGCTAGGCAACAAGAATTTCTCACTTGAAAACTTTTCCATCCTTCAGCCAGCTTCACCTTGGGCGCATTTCAAGGGTCATGGAGGAACTTTCTTAGACTTAGACATTTTCAGGCTTCTTCCTTGATGATGGCGCATTTGGAGGCTGGAGTAGGAATTTCAAGACTTAGTCACTTTTCTGGCTTGCTCGCCCCTTGTTTACTATATTTAGTAAGCCTCTAGTTTTCATACCTCTGTATTTTGAATTGATTTGAATTTTACACCATAGGATCTTCATGATCTAGTTGATCTGTTCACATTGCCATCTTGTGTCGACCTACTATTTATAGCCTGTTTTTGGAGTTGATTTACTATTTATAGTAACTGCTTGGTTTCAGGACTTCTGCAACTCCGTTTAACTTGAAATCTAACTGACATGATCCTCATGGGTTGACTGGCCTGTTCACACTGGTGTCTCGCGCTGACTTGCTATTTATAGCCTGTTCAGAAGTGACTTACTATAAATAGTAAGTGCTCGGATTGCCTTCAAATTTTACCAGTGGATTCCTTGAAAGATACTGATCGCAGTAGGATACATCAGTTTTCAGAGATTTTGGCGTTTGACCCCTCATTTTAGGTCCCGAATCTAGAAACCCTATTCTAACTTGCATGTTGATCAAATGATCTTCGTTTGACCCTGTTTCTGTTGCATGTTGCCCCAATTCGTGATGCTGAAGTGCTGGGTAGCTGCCGGAGTGGTCCTGCTAAAAATAGTAAGTGTCTAAAAAAGTGACCAATCAACTGCCAGATGTGTTTGCATGTCACATAGCCCAAGAAATCTCACAAAACCCAGAAAAACCCAGCAAACTAGACTGCATGCGGGCACTGGCTAAAAATAGTAAGTTCCTGAAAAGTGATCAATTATGCTTGCATGTTACCTTGCTGTGTAGCTCTTGAAAAACCCATGATGAATATGTTGACATGCACTGAAAAGTCCTGCATGCAAATCCTAAAACTAGCCTCCGAAGACAATTCTGCAAAAAGGTCCTAATCCTGGTTTGCATGTTACATCACTGCGAAGCCTCCGAAAAACCCACAAAGAATATCTAGACATGCGTTGAAGACTCCAACATGAAAACCCTAAAAATAGCCTCCGAAGTCAAGACTGTTGAAAGTTATCATCTCATCTTGCATGTTATACCATTGCGTAGGTCTCGGAAAACCTAGAAATATTCTCTAGACATGCACTGAAAAACTTCACATGCAAACCCTAAAATCTGCTTCTAAAGGTGATACTTGCTAAAAATAGCAAGTTGTCCGTTTCAGCTCAAAATTTGCAGGCAAGCAATTTAAAGTGTCCTAGATGCAATGTAACGGTTAGAATTTCAAAAGTGCTGAGAAAATGTCCCAAATTAGGTACTTACTAAAAATAGTAAGTTGTCAGAATTCAATGAAATTTTGCTGGGAACCTGTTGGAAGCTTACTAAATGTAGTATCAAGCTCAGATTTCAATTCACTCACTCAATTTGACTTCAAACTGACCGGAAGATCCAAAACCCTAATTCTCAGACTTAGCCAAAATCTCAATTCAAGCTCAAAGATAGGCACACCCCGGAGAGACAGACGGAGCAAAGAGAGAGAGAGAGACAAAACAAAAGCCAAAAGACGGGAATGGAGCAAAAATTAGGGGGGTCCCCATTTTGAATGGGGTGATGTGTGAAAAGGTCACAATAGGTGGTTCAACACTCTCAACCATTTCAACTTCCATAATAACCATTTTGTCTTCTCAACTATGTAACATATAAATGTATATCTATAACATCAATTAGCAAGTAGATACAGGATAGATTAGAAGATACATAGCCATACAACTCCCTTGAGAGTATGCCATGTGTAGAACACACAGACTAATAAAACTTTATGTCCTAGATCTACTAGTTTTCTCTACCCAACACCTCTCCATTCGCTTCTACACGCACACAATGCATCTAAATTCTTGTTTAGGCATTGTGTCATGGACTTCCTAGGATCCAAATTATAGACATCAAAGCAATTTGTCTTGCATGTCACATTAAATGAGATTAAAGTCTTTGGATCTTGGCATCAAACCACAAGAACTTTCAAGTGAGTTCAGATGGAGGAAGCACAAGATGCAATCCAAATGATGATCAAAGAAGAAATTACAAAGGCTCTTTGAAAACAAAGGACAAATTTGTTCAACCAATTTGCAAAAGTCCTCAAACAAGTGGTTCCATCAACTCAACTGTCAAGTAAAGCTTTCACTGGTTAAGTCCCCCTAGATTCCAAGTGATTTTGGACATTCCTATATTTGGATGGAAAATATAAGCAAATATAGTATATAATTGGTTAGATAAGTTAGAGTATTTCTCTATGAATGACTTCTCTACAGAGGAAAAGATCAGGATCACACTTTTAAAAGTATTTTCACTAGTCAAGAAGTGGTGGCAAGTCAATGCTCTATGGGAGAGGATCAAACAAAATGAAGCTATCAATGATGACACTATATTCAATGGCAACAACTACAGCAAGGGCATGACTAGTTAGTTTACACCTACAATGATGCCTTCCACGACCATTCATTTAGTCCAAACTAGAGCTGGCCAAGGTCATCACAATGGGAGGAGCCTGTCAATATGCAGCCATCATTGTTGAGGCATCAAAATTGAAGGGAAAACAGGACAGGTTCCTATAATGTCCCCTAGTTGGGATATGCCCGATTTTTCCCAAAAGTAACAATTCCAACAATATAATTTGTTTTACAAATAGTATTCAAAAATTAAATCATACAAAAGTTATTGAACTTAAGAGTAAATGAACAATTAATATAAATAACATTGCCTAATTGGGTCTAATCTATAGTTTCATTTCCAATAACCAATCATAGAAAGGATTGGAAAGGAAAGCACAATAGGGCACTCGGAGACTGTTCATCACAATTAAGCCCAAGAGTGTGGCAATCACCCCTTGGCCCCAAGTGGCAGGAACTCCCATTAACATCCAACATGGGGTGGTCTACTTGCATCGTGGGACTCGAAAACTGTTCAACACAATTAAGCCCAAGAGCGTGGCAATCAACCCTTGGCCCCAAGTGGCAAGAACTCCAGTTACCATCCATCATGGGGTGGTCTACTTATATTGTGGAACCGGTCTACTACCTCTTCCAATTGTGTTCCCTTGCGAATCCATGCCTGATTGCTTATAGGGAGACTAATAGATTAAATCAATCATTATAAGAGCCTTGAATAGATTAGCAATTCCCATTAGTAACTAGGTTAAAGATACATAAGAGATTATAGATATATAAAACATTATACTCCATCATGATGCATACCAATCACTTATTCTATTCAAAGGTTGTTGCCTTTCTAAATGCAGATGTTTATTTATTTTCTGATCTCCTTTGATGCCTTCTCCATTTGAATTGTTCCTCCTTTTATACCTTGTGGTGGGGAAGAGTCGCCTCTTTCCACTCCTTACCTTTGTAAGGGACATATCTCTTCAAAACCCAAGCACTACCTTGTTTTGTTATTGACTTGCTTTCCCAAGCCTTTCCTTTAATTAATTATTTGCATTTAGGGAATCGCCACCCATGGTGTCCTTTATATTTTCGATCCCTTTGCTATTTTACTTCTAGCGGCAATTTCATTCTTTTTGCTACACGGTCTTGTGGGTGGGGGCATGACAGGACCAGACATTGGCGCATCAAAATGCATTGGAAATCTATATGATGTGCATGGTCAGCATGTGTTGATGCAATGATCGAACATTCCTTATGCAAATGGAATACCATTTAATGTCGCTTTCACATCTTACTATTAGGAGATGGTTAGAACTAATAGCAATGGACCAACACGGTATAAACTGCATAGGTATAATAAGTTTCTCACAACTCTTAATGACTAACGCAACAATCTACATCAATGAAAAGAGTGCAATCCATAGAAGTGTAACATGCCCATTTTCTACACTAACTTTCCTATGTTTTACACCTCAAGCAAATAAATTATGATGCTAACACATAGCAATAAAATTTTTCCTTTCATAAATAAGAATATAACGCACATTTGAAATAAACATCTTTCCAAACTTCTCATTGCATTGTAACAAAGTATTAAAACTTTCCAAAGTATTGATTTCATATAACATAATCTCATGATAATATTTCACTTTTTACAATTTTCCATATAAATGGATATATAAAATACTTACATAGCTTCCATGAACTTGTTGACACTAGGTATACGAATGGTCCAGGTAGTCCCCCTTCCAAATCTTGGTCACCAACTAATGAGGAGAAGCATCACTCAAGCGCTTTTCTACCAACCTTGGACTAACTGCGGTCCCCCGCACATCTACCAAACTGATAGATGGCCCCACCCTTCAACGAAGAGATTGGTTTGATAACCTCATAATATAAATTGACCTTCTCTAAGATTGGTGTTGTGTCCTACATATCTAGATCTATCACATAGTGGCTAAAACCTACACATATGACCTTCCCAAACTAGTATGTAAACCTGGATCACAGTGACTGACAGTGTAAATAGTGGCAATTTACACTACTTTTGCCAAAGTATTCATCACCCAGTACTTTGAGTGAACGTCATATAATTCACCCACCTTCCTAGCTCGATTTGTATTGACCATTCATATCCTATGCATAGGCTATCCCCTTCATTGGAGTATCCAAACCCCAAGAATAACCTATTTCCCACTTACATTTACTATGACACTTCTACTTAAATAATTCATAGTAACTCTTACTTACCAATTAACCATATGGAATAGCATAACGTCACATCATTAAATGACTCTAGTAAAAAAGGTACAATCCCAACTATAAAAGTCTCCAATCAAGAGTTTATCTCAACATTAAATGACCCCCTTTAGAAGTATAAACTTATCAATAAATGCCCTCAATTCAAAAGTATAACCTTCAACAATAAATGACTTCAATCAAAGTATAATTTCATCAATAAATGACCTCAATCAAAGTATAATTGCATCAATAAATGACCTTAATCAAATGAATAATCATATCAATAAAGGACTCACTCAAAAGTATGGTCTCAACAATAAATCAACTCCAATTGAAAGTATAATCAGCAATCAAATGATCAATTAGATCATATAGGTTAATCCCAACTTATTTGCTTCAATCAATAATCAATTAGACAACCCTACAAAATAGGTTATTCCTACCCTAGGGTTTCTAACAAAAAGTAATGTAATGTTCAAGTGACCATCATAAAATCCTTTCTTTTAATATATCGCAAATATTCTCATGTTTAGTACTTTTATATAAAATATGGAGGACATTAGCTTGAGAAGGGCTTAAATATTTGCACCTCCAAGATCTCTACTCATCATGGCTTTGGGTTGCCAGTATGTGAGTTCTCTTCTAGAATTCCGTGAATTGACTCTAATTCAAAATAAGATAATAACATAACTATAAAATACAACTCACATCCCTATTGTTGAATATTGATATAACCTCTAAGTTCATACCCTAATACTAGGGTTAAGACTCACTTCCTATTTCAAGGAGACATGAGTATTTAATCAAGTAATGATTATCAATTCAAGGTTTGCATAACGTTGTAATGATGACATTCTCACTAAGTACAACAAGCACTCTTTCACTTTCACATAAGAATAAAATAACCTTTTCCCTAATAAGCAATTGAACTAATTTCCCAAACAAGACAAACAATGTCACACAATCTTTTCAAATACATAAAAGTATTAAAGAGTAGAAATCAGCATGCCTGTTTATGCAATGCTCCAATTGATCGAATTGGATTCCCAACACAGCCTTCCCCAATTCAATAAGCGATTCCTTCTCCCTCTTCACCAAAAATCTCTCTCAAAATCTTCTCACAACTCTCTCAACTCAGAAATCACAGCAAGAATGCAGATATGCATCCCCATTGAGGTAGATAGCTCCTCTATTTATACACAAAGATCAGCAACTAAAGGCTAGAAACAGGGTATCAAGAATGACACTTCTCAGCTCAAATGATTCAACTCAACAAGGTTAAGAAAAGGTGGCAACTAAATTCGTTGCACAATGAACACATACACAGCCATGGTGAATGAGTTGATACTCAAATTGGACAACAAGAATGATAATCCAAAATGCAAGGTAATTGCCTTCTACAAGTCAACTTACTTGGCCAGCTACATACTTGACCACTTCCACATATTTCAAAATGCTTCACAATTTGGAAATTCATATTGAAAAATAGACTTCTAATCAATTCATATCATTCTCAGTTGGTGCCACATCATGCCATTTGTGTCTTATAACATGGGTTGATGTTTGCTATTTGACCTAGTCGGATTACTTCCTGTACATGAGCATTTACTGTTGTTTTGCTTTTGACAAAGTCTTGGTGTTGCTGGAAGCCTCTAAAACTTTATTTATATTTATTCCCTACGTGCTATGATAATGTGCTGACTCTAAGTCTTTTCTTGCTCTATTATCATATGCGCTTTGAGCACAACCTCTCATTTTACCTATGCACTTTAAATATGTCTTCAAACATTATAATGCACCAACCTCTATTCTCTCACTTTTAGCGCCTAAGTGTTTTATATTATTTTGCCTCTCTTATGCGCTTTACTTATAACCAACTTCAGTGCTTTATACTATGGGTATATCATGCGCTTTAAATACATAAACCAGCGCTTATTCATTATAATATATATATATATATATACATATCATGCTATATATATATATATATATATTTAAATAAACTTACAAACTCATAAAATGCATCATTTGATATTCGAATGAATAAACTCATATTTACATATTCCGTAAAATAATAATGCATGCATATACACATGTGTGTCTGTGTGTGTATTAATATGTTAGTATGTACATTTCCATTACGTCAATACATACATGCATATTAATATATATTTATATATACATATAATATATATATATATATATATATTTATATATACATATACTATATACATATATATATATATATAATATATATATATATATATATATATATATATATATATATATATTTCAAAGTCTGATAATAATATATGGTGTTCATAATCCCATCGATCAAGGAGGCACACGGGCAACCTTCCATCGAATAAATAAAACATAAGGAAGAACTACATATGACAGACTCAATCATATAAAACATTCACACAAGACTATAAAGTCTTCTAATTTCATCAAATAAGACTAAGGATAATCTTTAACATTTTCTCCTCAAACTACTAACCTCGACTACTAAACTAGAGGGGAAAAAGAAAGTTTCAATTAGGTCTTATCACATTGACCAATCCCTCCCGAGTGAGGCCTCCTCTCTTCTCATACAACTCAACCAGCATTCAACTTTAGCACGAAGTAGTAGCCGATGTTCAAAGGAAATCCACTTAATAAATATTAAACAACAAAGCAACAGTATTCATACGCAACATATTCTTTCATTGTATTTCATCAGTAACATAATCATTCATTTAAAGTAATAACATCTTAATAAAGTTTCATTTCATCTCTTACTAAATATAGGTTAAATCATATTTTGATTTTCACAACACTTTTCTACTCATGAAGGTAAAAGTAACTTAGTAACACGCTATATGGTGGAAAAGGAATAACAGAAATGTCCATCACGTGGTACCACACCAAATGTCCTTATTTGTGCTAGATTGACAAATGCAAGAAATGCAAAGTTTTCAAACCATCTCGATGTTGATGTGAGGGCATCATAATGAGATTATATGAAATATGTCGTTTGTAAAGCAAGTTGTTGGTATAAAAATAAGTATATTTGGAGTTGGTTATGTATGCGTATCTACCGAATATAATGGCAAGTTTCGTTGATTTCAAAACTTAATGAAAACATGAGAAAAATATAGATGTTCATATGCAACCATCACCACACAAGTCATTTATCAAAAATATGTCAAGATGGAACTCCTCAAATCTGTTGATACTAAGGTTTGCTTTTGATACTTCTTGACCATCTTTATGTGGTCAAGGAGCGTTTTGTGTTCCACAAGAGTTACTAATGCATGAGCAGATTGGGGGCAACCTATATCATACACTGCAATTAAGGTGAGAATGGTGGTCCTAAGGTGATCATTTTTGGGTTGATGTTAAATTTGTTGCTGATTTTATCCAAACCCAATCATACATGCAAATTTCGACAAGCCGTGGTTGGGAGAGATTTGTGAAGAAAGTGATTCTATGTGTAAAAGAATAAGAAAAGTAGCAGACATCAAGGATCCTTCTCTATATTTTGATAAAGAAAAAAATGCATGAAAGATGGAACAAACATTTCACACATCTTCATTGTGCTTCCCATGCTTTAAATTTGAAGTGGTACAATACAAAAGTCATCGAGAAAAGACCTAACATGAGGATAGAAAGGTAATGAATGGATGTTGAGCTGTAGTGGAAAAGACTTACAGCTAAGGAAATGATGCCTTCTATCATCAAGGCTTAGTGGAATTAATTTTCAAGTGGGCAAGGTTATTTTTCTCTTGTGAAAGCATTCAAATGACATGGATGCAAAGAAAGACCCAATAGAGTGGTGGGGGAACCATGAAATTAAAGCATTCATTTGCAATATGATTACTCTCACAAGTAGCCAATTCCTCATCTTGTGAGAGGAATTAAAGTACCTAAGGTTTCATTCCTTCATTGAAGATGAACTCATTCGGTTCAAGGAAGGCAGAGAACCTAGTCTATATTCAGAGCATACTTTATTTTCTCTCTCTTATAAACCCAAGGTACAAGGAGGGTTTTTCAACAACATAGGACCAAATTCTGCCTAATGGAGAAATGGAGCCCTTAGGGGATGTTGTGGATAAACAACCAATGTGTTGTGGCCAATGCACCAGCTATCTAATATCTTCACTTAGAGGATGAGGTGGATAAAGTAAATGGCCTCAATGATTTACCCCCAATTCAATTGCCTGCAAAGGAGCCTAAGCTTGAGAGTGATGAGTATCTAGAAAGCATCCTAATAGAGGATCTAAATAACCTCAATATTAAGGACATAGTTGATGCAAGAGTTGAGCCTATTCCAATGGATGACAAGTGATGACATTTATAATTTTCACTTTTTGTATGCCTATTTGCCAACATTTCAATATGTTTTTGATTATATAAGCTTGGAAGGGCCCTAATCCCGTAGTAACAAAAGGAGCTAAAACAGCAAGATACGAAACAAACTGGGAAACAACACCAATCACACCCAAAAAACATCAACCAGACTAACTACTAAAAAGCAGCCATATGGGGCTCACAATCCAAATTATCAGTATTGCATCCACAGGATCATTATAGTTATAATCAAAAACATAAGCATGCCACATACTATTGCAAAACGTGGCGCGCAAGCCATATAAAATATTAACCATAGTCCAGCAAGTTCTAAACCAAAGCATAGCAAGCAAAAAGTAACAGTCTAGAACTATCATCCGGAGGAACCGAAGTTTTAAGGCAAACATAAAACTAGATCAAAAAGCAGAGCAGGAACAATGCCATTATTTGGCATTAGCTATCAAATCCCAGTGTTCACCAATATAAGAGACGAACTCCCTCCAGTCCAGGCCAGCTTCATTGGTCAAGTCCTTCGTGCCCTCCTACTTCCCAACTTTCTTTAATTGCTTCTTGATCTTTGATTGACCAGAAACAACTCCAACTGTAGCACGCCTCATCAAACCATTAGTCACCTACATCAAAGTTGTGATCGCTTTCTCCATGTCCTCAAGCTGAACCTGCAGAAAGGTGATTCTACTTTTCAAAAAAGAATGTTAGTGTCCTAGGGAATAGAAGTACCATTGGCAATGTCCTCCACATCATAGACCTCCTTCTCAGTAACCTCCAGGTCCTCTTCCCCACTAATTTCTTCCTCCGCCTTTTCATCTTGCTCCTCCTCCAATTCTTCTTCTTCCATTTCATAGTCTTCATCATCACAATACATTCCTTCACTTTCCTCCTCCACTTGGGGTCCAAATTCTTCCATAGACAATTGTTCCTCTTCCTCTATTTCAATCTCCTTTTTACCCTTTTTGTCCGAAGACGCAACCTTTTGCAATCTTGTCAAACGTCAACCACCACACAACATTCCCGCCTTCCCTTCATCCAATTCCTCCTTTTGAGGACCATTAGGGTCTTCAGCTATGGTAATGACATTTCCATGCTTTGAGGTTTGCTAGTCTTTTTTCAAGCTCTTAACCTTGGGGGTTCCAAGAGCAACGGGGACTGTTTCCCTTTTTTCAAGGGTAGCTTTGAGTAATTCCAGCTCGAGGGGATTCTCCACGGAGGCATGCTTAGACTTAGAGGCGAACGATTTGGAGCTGGGGGTAGCCAAATGGGAAGCATTCACGGGGCTACCATCCATAGAATCCACATGAGGAGCAGGGGGCCTAGGGTTAGGCACAGGGTTTGAAAGCACAGCAGCTTGGGGAAGACCAGCATTATCATCATCATTCTGGTGGGGATTATCCTGCCAAGCAATCAACAAAGTTGCCATGGGGGTTATTCGCAAGGGCATACTTATAAAGAGCCAACATTAAACCTTGGTGCAACGGAGGCGAGGCCCCATTTCAATGTTTTGTTGCAGGGAAGAAAGTAAATAGAAGGGAAAATTTATTGTATCGTTATGGCGAATATGATTTAGGATAGGGAAATGGTAGGCATGCATATTCATGTACCTACCTTCAAGAGTGAAGTAGCGCATTACAAACATGCTTACCAGGGAAAACGGCGGAGGAAGGTCAAGCCTAGTGTACCCATTCTGGAACCTCGTAAGCACCTCTCTATCATGTAGAAATCTCTCCACAAACTTTTGGTAGTCCACACTACTCTTCTTTGCCACCTTTCTTCCTTCGTTCACCAGACCAGTAGCCTCAACAATTAGTTGAGCTATAACTTCAAATTTCACCGCACCAATGGAGA
>VDFB02334834.1:0-29845 GCA_007258455.2 Sequoia sempervirens | reverse complement strand
ATTATAGTTTATAACAAAACGATGTCATTTATAGCTAAACAAACATTATTTATAACATAACGATTTTGTTTACAAAAGTGTACAGATTCAATTTCATATCAACCAATGCTTTGTTCATTTGAGCCTCATTTAGTAACCATAGTTATTTAGTACATACATGGTCAAAGATTCTGATACAACATAACTTTCATTCTCATATTTAATTCAAAAATTATATCATTCTGAGAACAATTGCACATAATAAGCATATAAAGGAAATAACCAAATGTTTTCTTGGTATTGATTCTTCGAAAGTAATAAGACTCGCATGACATACTGGTCGTTCTAGCAAGAAATAGTTTACACAAATACTGGGTACAGCCTTCACATGTTTCTGGTTTAAGAACCCTTGTATGCTAGTTTTTATCAAATCATACTACTGTCATTCTATGGAACAATTGATTATTGCTTTATATTTTCATTAGTGCCTAGGGCCGAGGCCTTGCATGCCAACCCATGGGTTGTGTTTAATTCGTCCAAGGGATGTTATGAGTATCATTCGTTGGGAACAAAGTTTAACATAATAACCATGCAAGCATAGAAATAGAATGATACATCATTCAACCTTCACCCTCTATGGAAGAGGCGACATAAATCAAAGATATTACCGCGACATTGTTACACATAGCAGCAAGTTAAAATTAACATCATTTACATTTAAGGGCGATATATGTCCAACCGTCACTTTAAGGGAAGAGGCATCAACTACATCAATACACCCTTCGATCTTGGATCGAAGGAAAAAAGGATATTGCACCCACTTGGTGTGGTCATTCGATGGGATCCACATAATATGGCTAAAACATGGGATTTTGGTAAGGATTATGCCGCCTACCCTCAAGGGTGATAATGATTTAAGAATTGTTATATTACCAATCACCAACTATTGGCTTCTTCGATAGTCGTGTGAGAGGCAAAACATATCACATGCAAAAGAATAACATAACAATGGTGAAGCCATAAAACGCACAGGGTAGAAACAATTAGTTGTCATGCCGCTAAAATTACATGCATGTAGTGTATGTGAAACAAAAATGGCCGACATGGCCTCAATAGAAGAAACGATAAATTTTAAATCAAGAAATTACTTATCGATTTCATCATACAAGTTTAATATGGCTCAAAAGAAATGCCAATATGATCTGACATACACTACTCACAAAGTAGCTAACTGAAAAATGCAAACATAATAAAAGAAATTTCATCGAATACCTTTGTTTGGGTCAATTTTCTCTCAGCTTTTTCCTCAGGAAAATCGTCAAACCGTTTGTTCTCCTTCAGTCTTGTCAATTCTATGATACCAAATGGTATCTTTTTCTGCTTTTTCTCATGCGCCCCACCAAAAAGCCATTTCAATTCTTAATGGGCATTGATTTTAGCCACCCCCATACTTCGAATTTGAATAATTGCCATTAATTTGGTTTCAGACCACGACCTTACGTGATTTTTCTCATGATTTCATTTGAATTTCATAATTCGATTTAATGATAATTTTGATTCCAATTTGATTCTTAAGGGATATAAATATAAATATATATGTATATATATATTATGTATGTATGTATGTATGTGTATATATATATATATATGTGTGTGTGTCTATATATATATATATATATTTATAGATGTTTATACGTTTCATATATCAGCATTTAAATAAAAATAAACTTTTACTTTATTTCTAGCTTCAATATTTAAATGAAGTAGTTTGTTTTGAATTACACACATTCATTTGTACGTTAAGTCATACTATCATTTTCTTTCAAATTCGAACACACACACACAAGATCAAGATAGACAATTAAATAAGAACTCACATGCATTTCATTTCACAAGTCTACCTCTTCAATCATTGAATCATTTCAAGTTAGATTAATAAAATCTCCTATACAGATTTTTTAAATGTAGTCATCAAGCCATTTGTGGTGTGTGCACCCAGATTCCATTAAGCTTACCGTTTGATCCAGCTAAATGATCCTACTTCAACTATTTTCTTGTCCTTCAACTTGTCACCCTGCAATTGCACACACTTGCACTTACAAAATTCATTAGTAACGTTCAATTCATGATAAAATATAAGATACTTCAAAAAGATCACATAGTCAACAATGGTCAACTTCTTTCAATCTTTTCAAAAATATCAAAATTTTCATTCAACATATTGAATTTCCTCAATAATTCAATTTATCATATTATAATTAAAAATGCAATAAAATTGGGTTATGATAGCTTAGATGACAAGACAACACCTATAGAAGAGGAAAATCACGAGAAACATAAACAAAATGCAAAAATCTTCATGCCTTGGCCAAATTAGTCATGAGAAATGAAGCAACCAAATCAACAAGATGATACAAAAGCATATCACAAGTAGGAGACCGACAAGGAGAGCTCAAAGTTTATCCTTTCCCGAGGATGTCCTATCAAACATCTAGCTAGGATGGAGACCAACAAAGCATCACAAGTCATACATGAAGGTACAGCTAAAGAAGAATGCATTCATTTTACTTGCCCACTTCAAAATAGCAACACGTATGGCCAACATAAAGAGGTAAATGGATTTTTTTCATTCCTTGAGAGGTATTGCAGTAGCTGGTTAGACATTTGTCATTTCTCCACCTCCTCTTGGATGCTCATAAGCATATGAAGCATTGCAAACTAATGAGAAAAGGAAGCTACTTCAAGGATCCAGTCAATGGTTTTGTTTGAACGAGTCTTGTTGTTGGTTAGTGTAGGTTAGGATAGGTTTTCTTCCAAGTAAATAAGTGTTTATGCACATAGTTAGTTTTTCTTCTCTCTAAGTGTTGAAGCACAATTAATTAGGTGTTTAGGTAGATTTTCTAAGGTGTTACTAGCAGATTGCCAAGTTTGGTTTTTAGGTTATTTCAGGTCTCTCTTGACTCCTATGCCCAATGGACTGTATAAGGCTACTTGTCTTCCAATTTATAGCAAGAAAACATTTGGAGAGGTCACCAAAGATATTTATATTTTTTTACCCTTGGTTTATAGTTTACCACTTGTTTGCAAAAAAAGAAGGAAATTAAGTTTTATTAGTTTCCAAGGCCAAAAGGAAAATAGAAAAAAAGTTTGCTAAGTCTTATGCGCCAAGTAAAAATGAAAGGGGTTTCAGTTTTGTCTTCACTTGACTCACGTATCAAAAAGAGTATTAGAGTTTTTGTTGAATGGCATTGAAAGAGCTTGCCATGCTTGGCATAGAGACAACTCCTTGTCTCATTGCAGGAGCATCCGCATTGCAAGAGCACAAAATACAGACATGGCATGCTGCATCAAAGAAAATAGTGTTGAAAGAGACATCCACCATTCTTGGCATGGAAGCTATACATGTTTTCTTTATTTATGGCACATTTCAAATAAGGATTTAAAGAGCATGGCACACTACAAAAGGGGTTGGGTAAGTTTCAAGGATTCACACTTATCATCTACCTTGTAAGACACACATTTTCAAGGCATTCTCTGCTAGGTAAATCCTCTAGATGCTATTGACTTGTATATAGGGTAAGGCTCTAGTGTCATAAAATGTACATGAATAGTTAAAGTTCAACCAGTTCAATCTTTTAAGCAATATGCTGAATGGTTGCTTATTAATGGAAGTTATAAATCTTTGTATGGTAGAAATGAGTATTCAAGATTATTTGGAATTCAAGATAGCTGTAGTTTATCTAGTGTTGGAAAATTAGGTGTCTCAACCTTGCAAAATTTTCCATTATTAATTTTTATTTGTCATTTAATATTTTCCCATAGTTGGTTATTATTTTATTCAGCTCCAACATAAAAGAGGGGCGTTTGAATTTGTAATTGGCACTTTTGCCACATGTCGGTGTCTTGAAAATTGAAATATTAGTTGTCAAAAGATGCCCACATGATAGTATATCGTGGAAGGACTATTTTTAAATATATTATGACAGATTCTATGACAATTGTAAGGGTCAACAATAGGGGAGAACAATTTTGACGTGAGAGCTTATTTTTAGACTGGAATCTTGACTAAGAAGCTAAGCACATGGTTTTGTAAAACCACAGATGGTTTCTTGTATAGCCAGAAGTCTATAAATTGGAGGCTTGAGGAGAAGTTTTTGAGAGAGGAGAGTTTTATGCAGGGTTATGCTATTAGTTTTTCTTCTAGAGGAGTAAGATGTAAATCTCCATGTTAAGGCTTTGAGCCTAATGTAAATCTCCATGTTAAAGCTTTGAGCCTACAAGTGTATTGTAACATGTTTGTTGTTGCAAATTAATACATCGGTTTGATGCTTTGGAGTGTGGGGTTTTTTACTCGAAATGGTTTTTCCCCACGTATATTGGTGTCTCTTCTCTTATGTCAATCTTTCTTCTATTCTTCTTCTTTTCATGTTCTTAAAATGTTAATTTATATGTCGTTATACTGCTGAAATGTATTTAGATCTGTAAACTACATTACCTTTCCTCTAAGGGTTAATGAGATGGGAAATCAACTGTCTGTTTCCGCTGTAAGGGCATAGTAGTATGTGCTTGCATCAAGTTATTGAATATCTATTTAAGAAAAATATAGGATGTTGTAAGGTGCATGTTGGGTTCTCCTTTCCCTTTCAATTGGTATCAGAGCTACGGTGGTTCCATGGTTGCATGAGATTGCATGTGTTGGTTCCATAGTGTTTAAGGTTCTGAGTATTATTTCTTCTGTTGTGATTTCTTAGCCTAGAAAGCTTGAGGGAATCTGTTTTGAAGGAGTTGGATGATTATTAATCCTTGGTTGAGTGGAAGTTTTGCAGTTGATCTTGTTTTCTGAAAACAATAAGCATTGTGAAGAATGGAGAAGATAGAGTTTTATGGAGCTGATCATGTGGTTAGATTTAATATGATAATGATCTAGAGCTCCTATTTGATAGTATGTAATAACCCTCATGCATGGTGGTTATGTTCTCTCATTCTATGGTCAGGTGCAACAAAGTATTCATGTTGGGCGTTTGTTCTTGGCTCCCTAATCACATGGAGAAAATTGGGTTGTCATGACTATGGTTTAATGGGATTATGTTGGGTGCTTGGTTTTAGTCCCTGGCATTGGAAGGCATTGTTTTGTTAACCTCAAATGCATGTAGATTGTGGAGTTGATCATTGGATGATCTAAAAGCTTTTGGAATAACCTAGGTCCTTTGTATGCTTGTACATTGTGGTGGTTGTGGAGTTGGCCTACAAGTGGGCTTGGAGTTCCTGGACCTCTACTTCCTTTTGGTTGGTTGTACTTGCATGTTTCAATTTCATATTGATTTGATCAGAGGGTTTTGTAGATTTTCTGTTCAAAATCTATGGTTATGCTTATTTGTGTTATTCCATTGTTCTGGTATAGTTGTTATTGGTGGTTTTTAGACTTGTGGGTCTTCCAGATGATAAGTGGATATGGATTTGCATATGTGTTAGTGACATGGTGGTTTTGCAGGTTTTACACAATTAAACAAAACTTGTGGTTTTGTAGATTTGCGAATAAGCTATTTTTCAGATCATGATTCCTTGGGGGTGTTTCTGGATGTAAGATAGTAGCAGGTTTGCATGTATGCTTCATGCATGGTGTGAGGAGGTTTGTAGCTTTCTCAGTGTGGAGATGTTGGTATGTGATTAGTCACTCATCATTTCTACAGTATTTGATCGATGGGTTCCTTGACTATGGTTGCTCATCTGTGGACTTGTTTGGAAAATCAAATCTGTGGTTGATTTGGTGTTTGAGTCTTGTGGTTTACATGTTATCTTCTTGTTATCTCAGTTTGTAGGTTACTAATGTGATGATGAGTTTGCATGTTTCATGTTTGGATCTACAAGTTATGCAGTTTTGTGGGTTGATCACCCATTTTATTGCAGTGAGATGACTCAAATGTGGATTGTCTATATCCACAAGATTGATTCAATGTTTATGAAAACTTTGTTAGTTGTCCTTGTCTATGGTCATTTGTGCATTGGTATGTTGCATTGGGATGAGAGGATGGATGATTAGAGTGCCTGGATAGTTGGTTATTGTGACTTGTAGCATGTTTATCATGATGTCATGGATAAGCGCATTATCATAGTTTCAAGTGGGAGCTTTGGTAGTAATGCGGATCTATCACTTGATGATGGATGATCTTCTACAATAGTTGTAGGTGTCATGGTAAGACTTTTGGATTATGATTCTTATATGTTGTGAAATTATTGACATCTTGAGTTCCATTGTTAGAGGATAGTTATCTTCATGTGATTGGAGATGGTATTGTGCCATGATGGATTCTTATTTTTAAAGATTGGAGTTTTGGCACGATAGTTCATTGGAGTAGGTAGTGATCTCCTAGGAGGGGATGTTAGATCATGTGTCATGTGTGTTCCTGGATTTTGTAGACTTGCAGTGGGAGCTTTGACAGTGGTCTAGTGAAGTTCTCTTTGGTTTTGAGTATTAATCATTTGCTTGAAGCTTCATGATTTAGCTGAATGCATTTGAAGTTGGCATGTACTTGTTGACGAATTCTCATGGATACTAGAGAGACTTGAGGTGAGGCTAGAGATCTCTTGTTGTGGGGATCATGTGTTGGAATGGTGAAATTTCAGCAGAAAGATCGACGAGCCTTCACTTGTTATGCACGTGAGTTCACGTTTGGAGCTGAGAGCAAATTGTTCTTGGAGAGAGTCTATGAGGCTTGGTGTATCTCAATGGATAATTCTCATTCCCCACTCTTAGTTCACTCAACAGAAAATAATCTGATAGGTATTGCCCATGTTATTTTAGATTCATTTTGTTTTATGCTTTGATTTCTCATAGATATGGATCTTGAGCTATAGTTTCTAGTTCTGGAGGGTTCATTTGAGGATTACTTGGCATGGTTATTTCCTTAGGTATATGGTTTGCTTACGAGAAGTTTTGGAGATGTTATTGGGTTGAATTCCTATTTTTGGAATGAATATTTTAAGTTTGATCTTCCTTAGTTAGACAAGCTTACATCCTTTTTGGTTATTTGAGATATATATGTTTTGTTTGATCTTTTGAGATTGAATGTTTGGGTGTTGTTAAGGATTTTCAGTTGGGGTTTTGTGAAGGAGATCTTACTTGGCACAGCTTAGCACTTGGTGGTGTTGGTAGAATGACTTGATATGGTTTGCAGTTTCTCTTTATGGTCTCATGTTTCTTCCTAGAGGTTCTTATTCATCTAGTATGATCACTAGGTTTGTGGTCATCTACTATTGTTGTTCTTTATCATTTTGTACAAATAGTATGTGTTCTTTTAATGTATATCATTTGAGATGTGGAGGACTTGGGAGAAGTGGAGGGGATCAAAGGTGAGAAAGTAAGCAGAAAATTGTTTATGGAAGTATGCTCTATTTTGCAGTAGGTTGGTTGCAGTTTGCAAATCATTGTGATTGTTCTTTGCATTACATGATTTGATTATAAGCCACACTTTGATGTAAGTGCTAATTGGTAGACTTTGAGTTTATTTGGTTGGCATTGCTCATGTAGTATGATTCCTAGGATGTATGTATATCTTTGACCTAGATTGTTTTTCATTGCACTGCAGTATCAAGGGTTTTCAAATTTTTTGCACATCACTGGCTTTGGTGTGTTTGTTATCATGGAAGATGGCAACTTTGAGTAGGACAGTGGATTATACAGGGATGAGAGCTGCAGTATGGGATGGATATGTCATATGTAGAAGTTCTATCAATGGTGGGTTTTTAGTTGGATGTAAACAACTAGTTGTGGTTGTTATTCTAACTATTTTTGGAGCATTCATGCTCAATGTTGTTTTGGAGGTTTTTGGACTTCAGAGTTGTGTTCTGGTAACAAGTTTGAAGCTAGATATATTGGTGTGTCTATGTGACATTTTTTGTTTCATCATGTTTTTGGAATTCTAATTTTTTTGTCATGTTGTTGATCACTTGCAAGATGTTACAAGTGCTTCTATAAAGCCCGTGAGCATAGTGAAGTTCAGTTGAGGCAGTATGGTAACCTTGGTTGTTCATAGATTGGTTGTGTAATCCCCTGACTCTTGCAAGGTATTCGACAAGTGGGAGAATGTTGGAAAATTAGGTGTCTCAACCTTGCAAAATTTTTCATTATTAATTTTTATTTGTCATTTAATATTTTCCCACAGTTGGTTATTATTTTATTCAGCTCCAGCATAAAAGAGGGGCATTTGAATTTGTAATTGGCACTTTTGCCACATGTCAATGTCTTGAAAATTGAAATATTAGTTGTCAAAAGATGTTCACATGATAGTATATCATGGAAGGACTATTTTTAGATGTATTATGACAGATTCTATGACAACTATAAGGGTCAAAAATAGGGGAGAACAATTTTGACGTGAGAGCTTATTTTTAGACTGAAATCTTGGCTGAGAGGTTAAGCACATGGTTTTGTAAAACCACAGATAGTTTCTTGTATAGCCAAAAGTCTATAAATTGGAGGCTTGAGGAGAAGTTTGTGAGAGAGGAGAGTTTTATGCAGGGTTATGCTGTTAGTTTTTCTTCAGAGGAGTAAGATGTAAATCTCCATGTTAAGGCTTTGAGCCTGATGTAAATCTCCATGTTAAGGCTTTGAGCCTGCAAGTGTATTGTAACATGTTTTTTCTTGCAAATTAATACATTGGTTCGATGCTTTGGAGTGTGGAGTTTTTTACCCGAAAGAGTTTTTCCCCACGTATATTGATGTCTCTTCTCTTATGTCAATCTTTCTTCTATTCTTCTTCTTTTCATGTTCTTAAAATGTTAATTTATATGTCGTTATGCTGCTGAAATTTATTTAGATCTGTAAACTACATTACCTTTCCTCTAAGGGTTAATGAGATGGGAAATCAACTATGTTTGTTTCCGCTTTAAGGGCACAGTAGTATGTGCTTGCATCAAGTTATTGAATATCTGTTTAAGCAAAATATAGGATGTTGTAAGGTGCATGTTGGGTTCTCCTTTCCCTTTCATCTAGGAGGGAGTTGTTTGACTCGGCATTGTGGATCTGCAATAGCTATGGTTGGTAATAACTTAGAAGTGGGAGTTTAGCACAGTATTTTAATAGATGCCATGGCAAGTGTTGGTTTGTCATCTTTAGGTTGTGTTAGGCTGATTCACTTGGTTGATGTAAATGGACTAATTTTTGAAGAAATGCAAGCTTGTTGTAAACAAATTTTCACATTCCCTTACAAGATATTATGGAGCAATCATTGAGATACTTGTTTGATGATATTATGTTGATATGTGCTATAGATTTTCGTTGAATATATTTCCATCAAAACCTTACCAAGGAACTGAGATGAGTCATTCTGGGGAAGCACAGGACCGGAACAAGGCTTCAGGTTATTTTACAAATCCACATATTTGGTAGGAAACATTTGATTACGAACCTGTTCAAACTCCAATATAACCAAGTTGTGATGCAGAACTGCCTCCAGATGGGTTACTAGATCTCTTTTCTCTTCTTGGGAGAGTAGCTTGTGATATTTTAGATGCAACTGGATGTTCACTCAAGCCTCTCATCTTCTACCCTTATACATGCTAAATGAAAGAATGCAGAGTCTCCTAAAGCTACCTTCTGCCTTGGTAAAGGTTGAGGATCATTTTAACAAGCTCCCTAGGATACACCATATGTAGAGTTTGAGCATAAATTTCAAGAAATGGGATTTAAAAGAAAAGATGGGGAGACGATGCAGAACATGTCTTGGATATGACTCATTTTCTTTTGGAGAGTCTTCAGGCACTTGATCTAACAACCTTAGAAAAGTTTCTAGGTAGAAATCCAAGGTTCTTTAATGTTGTGATTCTTTCACCCCATGAGTATTTTGGTCAAGAAGGTGTTCTGGGAATGCCAAACACTGGCGGATAGATTTTATATATCCTTGATCGAGTCCGTGCCTTAGAGAATAAAATGTTACTGAGAATAAAATAGCAAGGGTTGTCCATCACACCTGAGATTCTTGTGGTGACTCGTCTGGATTTTGGAAGCTCATGGGGCTACATGCAACCGGTGAATTGAAAAAATTAGTAGAGCACTACATTCATGGATACTTAGGGTGTCCTTCAGAACTGGGAAGAGAGTTCTGCATTGTTGGGTTTCTCAATTTGATAGTGCCTAATAACCAACATTTGCTTGTATTTGCATCAATATCCTCGAAGGAGAAATCTGAAGGAATAGCTTCTGAATTGAATTTTATCGTGGAGAATCAATATGGGGATTATGGAATAAAAGCAAGATCAGTCTACTTTCACATCTCCGTGGGCAACATTCTGCAGATTGCCTCCTTGATCGGGCAAGGCGAATGAGAAAAGAAATTGGCTCTGTAGAGGGTATTGCTTATCTTCACTATTATGCAACACCTCAAATAATTCATAGAGATATTAAGAAAAGCAACGTATTGCTAGATTCAAATTTTAAGAAACAAATTGTTGATTTTGGATGCTGCAAGTTATTGATAGAGGTTCTTGGGAAAAGTATGGAGGACATTTTCCCAGTACAGTGATGGCCACCACATATATGTATGCTGCTTAGAAGCATTAATTGCAACTATTGTTGAACTCATGTTCGACAGTCCAACTCTAGTATCCTATATTTGAGCTTTAAAGATGGTTTTTTCAGAAGCAGTTTTATAAATGGGATTGATGTGAAAAATTGAATTTCTTTAAGATAGGTCAAATGAAAGTTCTATAACTTTAGTCTTTCAATGACTCTACAAGTAAAATAGAAAAAAATTGACACCACTTTGAAGCATGTATCTGTACATTTATTGTTAGAAGATTTGTGTAGTAATTTGTAAATATTTTGTGCCTGATCGATCAGTATTTCATATTCATAATAAAAAATTGAATCTTCACTTAAAAACCTTTCTCCCATGCAACTACAACTCAACCAGTTCATAAGTGAAGAAGGTTCAAAATGATGTCGATCAAGGTTTACAGGATGAAATAAAATAGAAAATCTTTGCATGGGAAAACAATAGATCTTGATGGATAAGACTTAATCTTAGAAGTTGAAGCTATATTCCATAATCGCCTTGAGTCTAGAGTTGATCTTGGTATGGGTTATGATTTAATCTCTTTAGTTCCAACTGTTTTTTCATGTATTTGGAAAACAGATTGCAGAGTTGCTTCTGGTTGTAACAAAGGCTAACAATAAAAGACAGGCACAGGGCTATGATGAGTAATATGTTAGTGGCAGATGAATGTGGAGGCTTAGCTAAATTTTATAGTACATATATGAAGTACACCTCTAGAAATTTCTCATTCAAGAACTTTTCACAGTTAGCATCCATTAACTATGTTCTGCTGAAAAAACACCAGAGATCATCCTGAGAGCTGAACATGCTGAAACTGGAAATTGATTGTCTCTTGGAGTCATTCTTTTGAATTCCTTACAGTTATTCCACCTTTCAATGTAGAACATCCTCAGACTATATTTGATGATATTTTGAATTTTAAAATACCTTCACCAAATGTTCCTGAGGAGATGTCATGGGAAGCAGAAGGCTTGATTGATAGGCTTCTTACTAAGTATGCAAATCAAAGGCTTAGACTTAAAGGAGCTTGATTTTCATCAACAGGGAAGGACAAAAATTACTTAGAAGGAAAAATAAAATAAGAGAAAATACATATGACAGGTCTGTAGACCTTTTATGTGACAACATTAAATAATATAATGGAAATGCCCATGAAAACCAACACAAGGTTATCACAAAGACATGAGGTAGAATATCAGTCTACAATAATAGTTAAGAGGTGAAGTGTAGAATCTTGAAAGGGTCTTGTTTTCCTTATGAAATCATGATAGTCATGAAATTACAATGGCTAAATATTCAAGGGAAGAAGGGTTTATATGATGCATGAAGGGTGAGAAACTTGATAAAGATAGATACTGAAGAAACTGTGATGAAGATACAGTCAAGAACAACAAAAGTGTGACAGTCTAATATGTATCTGGGAAGATTGTAAGTATGACTGTCCATGAAGGGATAGTGTTAGAGAATCAAGGGGCTAACAAGTAGAGGACAACAATGAAGTCAACTATGTATGACAAACACTATCAATAAGGGGATATGAGTGTACAGTCATGCAAATAGCACTCAAAAAGCCTTATCCAATGTCATGACGAGTTTTATTCCCCTCAAACTCTTTGAGAAAATATTTCCTATTCTTTAGTGGCATCTTTAGAGGATTAAAGAGCTAGTTGGAGAGGATTCTGTGGGGAAGCTTGGGATAATAATGATCAATTTTAATAGTTGGAAAACATATAGGAGTTTCTTTAGCAGAAAATGAGACAAAAATGTAGTTGAAAAGGTCAAAATTCTTCTCACCAATGCCACCTAGGAGCTTTTCAGCAGCCAAAATCAAAAGGGACTCTCCTAAGTGCTTAAATGATGGTCAAACCACTATGTCAAAGGAAGTTAGAAAATATTCAATTGCCTTTAATTCATGTCCTAGATTCTCTCCCATGTTGGGATAGAGAAAAGGGATGCTTAAACTCATTTTAGAGGAGTTCTTGTTCATTCTTAGCATTGTATTATAATCTTTGAAGATTCTTTCAATGAAGAACAACATTGTAACTCAAAGAAACACATTTTTGAGTAAACACCTTTTTCAATCAATAAATTTAAGTATTTTGGCCTCTTCAGAATTTGTTTTATTGTGTGTAATCAAATGATTGATGTAATTTCTTGTGATGTATGTGATAATTGTTGATGTTGTTTCTCATTATCAACACCTTTAAGTAGAGAATGTATGCATTATTGCAGGTCGTAGGTTGTGTAAATGATGCAAATAGTCCAAAGTTGTGAAGATATTAAATGTTCCTTCTAAGATTGTGAATATCGTAACCTTATTACAAAATATTGATGCATGGGCACATAAAACCTCTGAGTTGTGCATGAACTGGCCTTATTATTGATGAATTGTGTGTGCTAAGGCAATTGTATAGGTCTCAAAGAACTTTTGGTTAGGTGAAGTTTTAAAGGGAACCAACCCTCTTTGGATGTTGATCTCCATCATCTGAGCCCACACTCAAGGAGATCATCCCATGTTTTACAAGGTGGCTAAGTGATTTTATCAACTCAGCAAGGGTGCACACTTTAGTGATATTAGTTATTACTCCCCTAGTTTCTTTGTGATGGTGAATAATTCTATCAAAGTTTTCTTCAATATTTTTGGGGGTCTAAGATAACAAGACCCTCTATCTCGTTACCTTTTTATTATTATAGGTGATGTGTTGAGCATATACATTGGTTGTCTCAATAAATAGGGAGAATCAAGGATCTAAAAGAATTTTCAAATGGAAAGGAACTCGCACATCTACAACTCATTAATGATACTTCACTCTTTTCTTTCCCATCTCTTCAAGAAGATAGGGAGATAAGAAACCTTCTTTTGAATTATGAAAAATCTTTAGGTTAAAAATCAATATAGGTAAGTCAAATATATATTTTTACTAATGCTAAGGGGTTGACTAAATAATAAGTTATCTAAAGCCATATGTCCTTTGAAAAGGTAGAATTCCCAAGCTCCTACAATTGGTTTATCTCTCTTTCTTGGTAGGAATATAAAACTTCTTTGGACTCCTATATTTGACCACATTAGATGAAAGCTTATTAGATGAAAAAGAATATGTATTCACTAGGAAATATTGTTTCTTCAAGTTATTCACATATACAAACTTTATCTTTGCTTGTATCACCAAATAGCTAAAAATCTTGATGAAATCTTTCATCTAGAAAGGGATAATTGAGAAATTCTAATTACCCCTAATTTTCCATGTAAAGTTTTCCTAGTATTTAGGAGGTGGAGTAGGAATTAGATACATCAACAATTTTGATTTGAGAGGTAAACTTGTTCAGAGACTTTCACAAGGTAGATCCCTAACATAGACTAGAATTTTATTAGATAAATACCTAGCTAATAAAGATAAAAAATTACATTCTTTCCACAAATGATCTCCCTAGGGGATCTTCCATTTGGGAAAGTATGAAGGTTGGTAGAGATCTTATTTCTAGATATGCCTTTTAGAATATGTAGTATGACATAAGAGTTGAATTTTAAGAGAACAACTAGCTTATAGAGAAACCTCTTAGGAAAATTTATGTTTTCGAAGGTCTCCAACTTTAGGCTAGAGGATTGTGGGCCATTAAGGATGGTGATTATTAGGTAGAGAAGGTGGATTCAAGTTCTTATCCTAAATGTGGAAATACTTTTCTAATCACGTGGATTAGAAACAATACTTCTAGGCAACTCAACCTCTTTGTTAGGAGTAATACACACCATCTTGGAGTAATAAGAAGCATTCCTTGGATTGTGGTTATAGAGCCAATGGTATCTATGAAATGAAACTAGGCTATGACAAGCTTACCTTAAACCTTGCATAGATGTAAACTATTTTTCATTGGAATATAATTTGATCTTCCAAAAGATTACCCAAGGTCAAATTCTTTGTGTGGATAGCTTATCATTCTAAGATTATAGTTTGGGTGAAATTAGAAAACATGTCACCCCTTTCTCATAAACTAGCTATCCATCTTGTCACTCATATATGGAACCTTGAGCTATGTACTCTAGTGGATTCCAATTAGATTGAATGGTGGAATGCTAATATTTATTTCACTACCACCTTTATGTTGTAGTTTGGTAAGAAAGTGGTGAGAATGCATAAGAGAGTCAATAATGTTATCAAGTAAGGAATTCATGAGGAATCCCACTCTATTGGAAATCAACTCTTTGGACACCCAACTCTAGAATTTGGCTTATTAGTTGAATCCTAGGTTCACCATCAAGTTGAATTCCATAAATGCAAATGTGCTAAAATCAAAGCTTACCTTCATTTGCTCAAACTTGGTAATAAATCCTCTAAATGTTTTTCAAATAGGGTTTCAATGGAGATTGAAAATAGGGTTTCTAATGGAGATTGCAAACAGGATTTCTAATGGAGATTGCAAATAGGGTTTCAATTTTATTGAATATTACAATTTTCACCGTGAAATTGTGCAAATAGGGTTTAAAATTATACTATGCAAATAGGGTTTAAATTTTCACCATTTAAATGTGGAAATGGTAGAGCATGGTAGACTACAACTTACCTTAGCCTTAGCCTTCACTCAAACCTGTCCTTCACTCACTGCAATGGAAGACCGAGTATTGTGGGATCACCCTTAAATATGTAACTTATGTTGGATGAAAATCTCTTTTGATATTCCCCTCTTATAATTCCAATGATAGTCCTAAACTTGAACTATGAGATTTATTGCTTACAAATTGACCATAAGGAATATTTCAGCTATTGGTACTTTGGTAAGATATTTAGATAATAAGGAGAAAGTGAGGACCAAGAAAGATTTTGTCAACTTTTCGCAAATCTAAGAGATGTGACTTTCAAAAATGATAATTGGAATTTTTTAATGACAAGAACTTGGTTGATTTAGATAGAGCCACCAATAAAAATTCCACACTAGTATTCATTTGTTCATGCCACAAATGATAATATGCATAATCATAATAAAAAATTACATTAATTGAAATGACTTATTTTATGTAGTATTGCAATCATAGTAGGTAGTGCCAATGCACTAGAAGGAGGTCAAAATGATGAACTTGATATGGAGTTATTAATTGATAAGTATGCAAGGGTCATATTAACCTCCAATATTTGAATATTAGTAGGTCTTGTCAATGAAGTTCTAGGGTTATTTAAAATATAATATACAAACCTATGAGTGCCCCATAAAAACCATCAATGTATGTTATGGTCAAGTTTGACAATTACTTAGGGATAGTATTTGAAGATGATACTTCACATATAATTTTCATTACACCAATACAAAGGGATGCATAAACCAACTACCCTTTTGGTTGGATTGGGCATTGAAAATACACAAATCACAAGGTCTGACTATTTCAAAAGTCATAATTGATAATTGACAATACACAAATCATAGCTCAAAGTTGGTCAACATAAAAAATCTTAGTTGAAGACTAAAATATATTATGTTCAAGTCTTAAGTGGCCTTGATGAGGACACACATTCCAAAAGTGAGGAAATTTCGATTCAATTTTTACTAAATTATTCTTTTGTGGAATTTCAAAACTTTCAAGGACTTAGGTAGTTCTCTTCCTTCCTCACTTCCTTCTACTTCCCACTTATCTGCTATATTATTTATCCTTTCCAAAAATGTGAAACTCATAGGGAAGTCGACCACTCTATTTATTCCCCGTATTCCTACATCCCCATGTCCCTACTTACTTCTTCACCTTTGTGGACTTGTAGACCCCATTTCCTTCATTGCTCTACACCCCCACATCTCATAAGATCCCTTCATTCCCCTTTGCAAAATTGGGAAATTTGTGTGCATGTTTCACATCTCTATACCTCTTCCCTTCCTCTCAATATTTTCTTGTGGACTTGAAGACTCTATGTGCACTATGTACCTTCCATATTCCTTACTTCCTTTCACCTTCTATAACTCCACTCAATTTAACCTAGTAGGCCTACAAACCTCCAATGAAACTTTGCATAGTTGTAGGTTGCACTTCTACTTCTAACTTCTACATTTTGCATGGTTTAGCCATGCAAATGTAGAAATTCTAAGTAATCTTACAAAGTGGAAAAATGCCTTACTACTTCCAATTTGTATTGATTTGCACTTCATTTTCTTGTGCAACTCAAATGGACTTATGTGCACCTTTACATTCCCTATAAATTGCTCATCTACCTCTAAGTTTTATATTTTTGCACTTTACTAGTCATATCCTGTCAAATAATCTCTACTTATCACATGTTACCCACACATATACAACAACTCAAACTAGAGAAAACTTGTATTGCATTTGATTAATTCTAGTGGGTGAACTAACAAAGTTATGACATCCTTGTGCACATCTAGGATATTTCTAATGGAAAATTTTCCATCTGAGCCCTTGTTTTACCTACTCATGCATACAACCTCATCTTTTAGCATGTACAAAGCCTAATGCAACCTAAGTTATGAGATTTAAGGAATTTTATTCTTTGAAGGTGCATTTTAATAGATTTAAATGCTAATTCTATGCTTTTGACCCTTTGATCACCATTGGTATAAGATTTAATGATAGATTTTTCTTAAATTCATATTTGGATGATTTGGTAGATGAGGAAGTTAATGAAGGCATAACTTGTAGTATCCTAGGGATCTCTTCATTATAGGGAAAAAAGTAGTGTCATCATTTGGCCTAGTAATTTTTTGATAGATCACCATAATTGATCAATACTTCTAACATGGACTTACATCCTCCAAGCTTATTCTCATGAATATAAAAGTACCAAATTAGGATTTACATATGGGCTTGGTTTGTGATTGTAAAGAACAAAAACAAAGCTACAATGTAAAATTATTTTTCTAGGGTATTGTATAATGTCTTTAAATTAATGAGGACCCCCCATCCATTAAAGTTGATATAACTAAGCTAAAAGGAAATCTTGTTAGCATAGCACAACATATAAGATACATATGAGATATAGAAAGTTCTTACAACTCTTGGTTCTCATTTTTCTTGGGCTAGAATTTAGTTGACCTCTACTTTTTTAAGGGTTTTCCTTCAACTTCAAATGTAATGAACACTTATTTCAAATGATAATAAATAAAATATTATGAATCTTCTTGATTTCTAGAGTTCAAACCATCTTACTATGCATGTAAATGGTGTATGTTGATCTTATGATCTTGGAATTAAATTTTCCTTTGAAGATAGCATTAGTTTTTTCTCTACTTTTGTAGAATGAGCTTTATTAACTATTGATTTGTCCATCTTGTATCATAGTGTTCATTCTTGGAACCTTGGGCCCTATCTCTCCAACCCTTCCGCTTTTTTGTTTTTATTAATAGTTAGAGTAGAATATGATGTAGTTTGTTACAACTGGTCCATGTGTGTATTACAACTCATTTTTCATCTTTTATGTGCATTTTAACCAAGCAACCCTTCAAAATTGAGCTTTACTTGACTTGTAAATAACATGGAAGAGATTCCCACCATGCACCTTGTTATAATATCCTTCCATCTTCCTTAAGTTATCCTATGAAATTGAGAATTGACACTTAGAGACCTTGAGGAGATCATTAATCTCCTTTCAAAAGAATAATCGTCTCTTTGATTCTTGAGTGTTGGACTTGTGCCACTTTACAACCCAACAAGCATATAGAAGACTTCTAGCTAACATAACTATTAAAAGAGACATTAGGACATAAGAAACACATGTCGCATAGATATAAACAAGCGACTATAAATTATTAAATAAATGTATAAACAATTTATATATATCTTAACTAAAAAAATAAATTATTACATATATAATTTTTTAAATTTAAATTATTCTATTTATAATTTAATTTTTATAAATTTAAATAAATATTTAATTGTTTATGTTTTTTAAATATGTAGATACTATAATTTAAAAATAATAAATTGATTATACATTATAAAAAATAAATTTATTCGGAATAAAATAAAATAATATAAAATCATTGACCTGCGCTTCCGTGTAATCACGGGCAAGTTAAGACGAGAATATATTTTAGGGTTTTGTTCTGCTCTGCTCTGCTCTGTTAACCACATGAAGATGGAGATTGTGCACAACTTGAAATGGACACGCCCCCTCTTTCAACAGGTAACTTCTATTCTCTCTACAATAAATTACACCACCTCATCTCAACACACACGCAAACAGGAGCAACCCTCTCATCACATCACCTCCAAATTTAATGTTGTGCACTTCGCTCAGTCTATTTCTGCCCTCTGTAAATCGGGTCAAACAAACAAGGCCTGGGACCTCTTCCACTCCGCCCTAACTCAACGCCGTCCTCTCAATGTCGTATCTTTCAATGCTCTTTTGGCTGGCCTTGGAAATGACGGCGATCCGTGCAGAATCAACTCCCTTCTTGCTGAAATGAAAGAGATGGGAATAGATCCTAGTGTTATCACTTATAACACCCTCATAAAGACTTTGTGTAAAGGGGGTAATATTGAGGAAGCACTTGGGATTCTGCACAGAATGAGGCATGGTGATTGTTTTCCAAATATTGTTACATATAACACCCTAATTGATGGGATCTGCAAAAAAGGTAGAGTAGATGAAGCTCTTGTTTTAGTAGCTCAGATGATACAGGACGGCATTTCTCCTAATATTGTCACATACAGTACCCTAATAAATGGCCTCTGTAAGGTCGGTAGGGAAGACGAAGCTCTGAGATTAGTAACTGGAAGGAGACATGGTTACTGCTCTCCAAATATTGTTACATATACCACATTGATTGATGGTCTCTGCAAAGTAGAAAGAGTAGATGAGGCTCTAGGATTAGTAGCTAAAATAATACAAGATGGCTATTTTCTTAACACCTGCACTTATACTAGCCTGATAGATGGCTTTTGCAAGGCTGGAAGAACAGGCAAAGCCTACAATCTGTTTGTACAAATGGAGGAGTTTGGTCCTTTGCCCAATGAAGTAACATTTAATGTAGTTATTGATGGACTGTGCAAAGATGGCAGGATGGAGAAGGCTTGGGATTGTTTTCATAACATGTCCAGAAAGGGTTTACAGCCAAATGTAATTACTTATACTTCTTTGATATGCAGTCTATGTACATTGCATGAGGTGGAAAAGGCTCAAAAGTTATTCAAAGAGATGCTAGGAAAAGGCTTCTCACCAAATGTTGTTACCTACAGCATTCTAATTGGTGGTTTGTGTCAAAGTAACAGGAAAAATGAAGCATTCACGCTTCTTTCTGAGATGGAAAACAGGGGACATCTTCCTGATGTATTTACATACAATACTTTTATATGTGCATTCTGTAGAACAGGAGACATGAATATGGTAGGAAAGATGTTAGAAGAGATGGCAACAAGGGATTTGAAGCCTAATGAAGTGACATACAACACAGTCATTCATGGTCTGTGCAAGGCAGGAGATCTTTCTAGAGCACGTTCACTTATGAATAAGATGCTAGATGAAGGCTTGACTCCTGATGTCGTCAGTTATAGCTGTCTGATTGATGCCCATTGCAAAATCGGTGAAATAGATAAGGCCTTGGAGTATTTTTCAAACATGAAAGTGGTTGGTATTATCCCAGATGTAGTAACCTATAGTATGTTAATTGATTATTTTTGCAAGGAAAACAAACTTGACATGGCTTTCTCAATGCTGAATGAGATGAGAACAAAGGATTTGGTTCCAAATGTTATCACATACAATATATTATTGCGCACATGCAGACAAAGACATGACCTTGTAAATACGTTTTGGTTGATGGATCAAATGAAGAAAGAAGGCTGTGTTCCAAGTAATGCAACTGTCAAGATACTTAACTGGCTGGTTGATGTTGATCAAATGAAAAAATTAAGTGATTTTGTAAATGATGATTCTTTTATTATTTCTAAAGGAGCATAACTCTTATGCCTTGGTAAGTGCTAGCCATATCAAAATCGATCTTGAATGTATATTTTCTCAGTAGGAAATGGATATTTATGCAGTCATTTTAGAGTCACTATGTATAGAACCATACTTTTGTGTATGTAAAAGTTGTTTTGATAATGTTAGTTATATTACTTTCTAGAAGATCAAACATTTTTATAATCATGCAATTTAATATGAATAATGAAACGGAGTATTAAAAAATAGATACAAATTGTTAAAGTTAAAATATGAATACTAAAACTACTAAAATTAAATTATAATTCATTAAAAATATTAAAGAAATTTTTTAATAAAAATAACAAATTATAAATATTAAAATATTCAATATTTTATTATAATCAAGCAATTTAATATGAGTATTGAAACTATGAGTGTTAAAAAATAGATACAAATTGTGAAGTTAAAATATGAATATTAAAACTACTAAAATTAAATTATAATTCATTAAAAATATTAAAGAAATTTTTTAATAAGAATAACACATTATAAATATTAAAATATTCAATATTTTATTTGTTATGTTTTGTTTATTAATATTTTATTAAAACTATAATTATTAAAACTATAATTATTAAAAAGTATTACAATTAATTTCACTTTTTAATAAAATGAAAGAGATGGAAGCGTTAAATTTCTAATGTCCTAATGTAAGTTGGATTAAGGTGGAGACTCTAATGTTGAAGTTGTAATCATAATTGATGTTTTTAAATGCTTGTATGGATTCAATGATTTATGCTATACTTTTAATACTTTAAGTGTTATATATATTCAATAATACAAGGCTATGAACAAATTGGTTTCCTTTTAGTTTACGTCATGGTTGCATTTATACATGGATGCTATTTTTTGAACTAATTGGGTATTAATGCTCGTGTGGTGACGTGTGCGGGAAATTGGAATGGTTTTGCAAGGGAAAGGGTGCAACAATATAGACTTAGCAATTATTTCTTAAGAATGATATTGATGCTATTTAACCTTGCTTATGAATCCTTGAGGTCGAAACACAACTAGATGGATCATCCTACTATGAATTCCCCACTAGATGTAAGTTGTGACCTTCACCATAGCTAGTCACCACACTCTGGAATGACAGTCAAGTAAACTTCTTACCTCCTCCTAAACATTCTACAAGAGTTATGGATAGTGAGCTAGTGGATTCTTCAATTTCATAGATTGAGTGTCAACAACCTTGCTTTTGAAGTCCAAATCCTTATCTTGACTGACTACTATGGTGTAAAAATAATAGAAAATATAATTGATTGTGCCAAAAAAAAAAATTATAAACACAAGCACTTGTATATAATATGGCAATTATTAAATTAAGATTAATATTAAAATGGGGGAAAACATAAAGAAAAAGTTGGAGAAGAAAATATAATAAAATAAGATAAAATGAAAACGAAATGGGAAAGAGCATGACATTCCTTTTGTATACCTTGGAATTCCTAATGCTCTAAATGTGTGAAATAACTAAGAAACATGAATAACAAAATGCCAAGGACACCTCAAGATTAGCCAAAAGAGAGTTACAATGAAAAGGAATGCAAATAAAATGAAACACAAACACTTTTACCTCCCTTGTTGTTGAAACTTCTTTGATTGGCCCTTGCTTAGATTGGTTGTGTGCTCCTTAAATGATAGATTGAGTGACTATAATGCAAGCTTCAATATGCAAAATGATGGACAAAGATGGTTGAATGATTGAAAAAGGCTTGGACAGCATGTAGTTATGAGAATGCAAAGTGTTGAGAATGCAAAATGACAACATAAGGGTGCAAGATAGCTAAGTGTTGTGAAGGCAAAATAGCAGCATAAGGTTATGAAAATCAAAAGTGTTGGAAATGCCTTTGAGGAGGGGGTATTTATAGAGGATCTTGAATTCTCTAAAGAATTCAACGGTCAAGATTGCTCCAACAAGGCCAAGATGAAGGGCTATGGTGGGTTGAGAACCCACAAGCCCTCACATCTTGACATGTGGAGGGTGAAATGGATAAGAGGATATGAGGTGGAGATGAGTTGTCAAAAAGGTACATGAGGTGGAAAAGACATGCACCTTGGGGGATGAGAGGATTTCCACAAAAAGGGATTTCTTGTCCCCAAGTGGGAGTGAAAGGGACATTTGAGGAATTTTAGAATTCCTCAAAAATCTACATGGGAAAAGGAAAGGTGGTTGGGGATATAAATGTGAATTAAAAATTCACATTCATAAATGATCTAGAAGAGGATAAGGTGGGCTCTAAAAGGTGGGACTTAGTCACATGTGGAGATTGTGACAAGTCCAAGGTGGGTCACATGTGGAGATTGTGACAAGTCCAAGGTTCTAGAAGCCTTGGAAGAATGGAATGTGAATTAAAAATTCACATATAAAAGAGGGGGATCTAGGAAGAATAAAAAGGAATTAAAATTCGCTTGGGAGAATGAAATTGGGAAACTGAGTAATTAGTAATTGGGGATGAGTAGGGGCTGTAGTGGGATTAAAAGCCAACTTGCAGGGATTGGGATGTGACACATCTAATCAAGGATTATGTGCATCATGTAATGAGGAATTAGAAATGGATTAGGATTAGATGAAAATGACATGTGAGAATTAAATAAATGTATGGCTATTTGAATTTATTTGAAAGAAAAGAAGGATTAAGGAGGGTAAGGTATTTGTGGTATTAATTAAATACCTTAGGAGATGGCGAGGGTAAAGATATTAATTAAATATGGTAATATTACTTAATTAACTTACTGGATAGAAGGATGTTTGGAAGCGAAAAGTGATAAATTTGGATAAGCCAAGTGTCAGAACCAGATGTCTACATTTGCCCTCTTTGAGATGGTGTTCTGAAGTAGCATCATTTCAAGAAATATTAAAATAGAACCTAGAAGAAGATGGTTAGATTGGAAAAGATGCCCCAGTCATCCAAAGGAGTGACTGGGAAGGGAAAAAGAAAATGATGGAAATTAGGGATGAAGGATGCCCCCTCGAGAGGACATGCGGGTTCAAGAGAACACGGGTGGGCTCTCGAAATAGGTGATGTGATGCAAGGGGAGATGGGGAAGATGATGCAAGGTGATGGGGAAGAGGAGTAAGTGATATGGAGATGGATGAAGCACAAATGGATTTCAAGGTGATGTTGCCTAGTCAAGGTATAGTAAAATGGGTTGATGATGGATGGAGTGTTGTCAATGGGAATTAAGGTCCCAAAACAACATGAGGATAGGGAAGGATGCATCAGGTGAGTGACCAGTAAAGAAGGATACATCCCAAAGCAAAACCAAAGGGATAGGGAAGAATACCTCCCGATGATGATGATGAAAGTGTTGATGAGGGAAAGATACATCCCAAAACAACACCAAAGGTATAGGGAATGATACTAATGGATGATCAAGGCTTGTAACAAGACTGAGGATATGATTAGATGATTCAGGCTAAGTGGAATGGAGGGAGATTAGATAGAGATAAGGATGAAGGATGAATGGATGGGGGGATACATGCAAGATGATGAGTAGAAATGAAATGCAATCCCAATACATTTGCCATCTTGAACGATTTTGCTATAGCATAAAAACAGCACCAAGTGCCAGAGTGCTTGTAATGGAACAAAGCGAATTAGTGTCTAATGCATAAAGCGGCATAACAAACAAAGAAGACTTACCCAACACCCCAAAGTCACAAAGACAGATGCGGGCAGGAGTATTAAGAGATAACCACAAGCACAAAAGGATACTGACATAACACAGAGACCTCAGTCTTGAAATTGGGTACTATGTGGACAACCAAGAAGACACACAAATGAACATAAAAGATCAGATATGCCCTATGACCAATCCAAAACCTGCATAATATGATGGATTATGGCCTTGATAGTGATGATAGGGAGTTCAAATGATAAACAAAAGCCAAAAACATCAAAAGATCGCAATCACTTTCAAATGTCCTTTGCCATAGGATCAAGGGGATAGATGGGATTGATGAGGTCTGTTAGGAAGGATACATCCTGTTGAGACCAAAGATGATGGATATTAAAAGATTATTATGACGCGGGATGTTCAAAATCGATTGGATCTCATGATACAAGTGGATCTCGTTTGTTAAGAATCAGCTAGATAAGGGCATAGCTTGATGGAACGACACAAGGAAGACAAGACATGGGACTGACAAAACCTAAAGACCTAGGGGCTTGGGGGCCGATCAAAGATTAGCCTTGCCTACGTGAAAGCGTAGAGCCCTCGTAGTTCAGTGAAAGGTGGACGACTGACCAAGATGGAGACCTTGATGGATGGTAAAGATAGGATGGACAAAAGGAGAAAGACCGATGATAGACGATAGAGAACCAAAGTGGACAATGAAGATCGATGATGGAACCCCGGGGGTAGATCAAATGATCAACCTTGCCTACGTGAAAGCGCAGGGGCAACGTAGTTCGACAAGACCAAAGGCAAACAATGGATAAAGGATGATAAGATGATAGGACAAGTGGATAAAAAGGTGGGACCGATACAACAAGATAGGATAGACCTAGTGGATTGGATAGGATGATGACGATCACATAAAGCTCAGGGCTGAGATAGTTATTCAAATCGTTAAAATGACTTGAAAGGATGAGATGAGTGATGAAAAGTGATAGGGATTGGAAAGATGTGCAAGAGAAATAGGAGTGATGACGAGTAGATAAATGACATTGGGTTGGCAGCAGGGGAGGTCCTGTGAGACCTGTTAACAAAATTAAAATAAGTAATAGAGATAAGAATAAAATAAAAAATTAGATAAAATCTCAAAGTCGAGAAAGAAAGAATTATTTAGATAGATGAAACCTAAGTCGAGAATCTTCGAATAAATAGATCAAAACCGAGACCGAGAATACGAATGTAATGCGTCGTCCGACAATTGAAGATAAAGAATCGAGATAAATAGATCAAAAATCTGAATCGAGAAGTCGAAAAGAGATATTATAATAAATCGTCGAATTAGAATAAAGAATCTCGAATAAATAGATCAAAATAAAAGTAAAGATCGAAGAATAAATCGTCCGGGTCCGCGTCGAAGTCAAAGGGATGCTAGGGATGGAATGGATGCAAAGACTAAGGGTGGGAGATGGAAGGAAATTGGTGATAGATGGATAGAAAGATGAAGGGATGTTATGATAGATGATTTCTCCAAGGACTATGTCACAAAGGAAGCAGATGCCCCCACTCTAGATATGTCATATATGAGGAGGCATGAGGGATGTAAGACAGGTGGATGGGAAGATAAATGAGATAACTAGATGAGGAGAGGATGGGTGACGGGAGATAAATGGGATATGATGGTAGGATGCGGAAGATAGGTGGGATGGGGGGATTTATGAAGAGGATGGATAACAGGAAGACGGGTGCATAGCTAGAAGCATAGCGGATGGAGGGAATGCATGTCAAGAAGTTGCCCCCAAGTGCAGATGGGGATTTACGCATGACGCCTATTTGCCAGGTTTTTATCATGGTACTTATCCAAGGCGCTTGTTTGCCAAGTTTTCACCATTGGACGAATTATTTCTCTTTACTTTTTTTTTTTAGAAAATACATGATAAGGATATGGATGAAGGACTCAAGCATCAAGTTCTATACGAGGTAGTAAGAGCCCATGTTCGAACCGACTATTGGATGTTGGCACAACCTTATGAATAAATGAATTATGCAAGATGATGAATTAGGGGGGATTGAGAGGGGAGATACATGGGATAATGGATGGGATGCTGCGAAAGGTATGGATGGAATGATGGGGTGGATATGTGATAGGGAGATGCGTTCAGGACCAACATTGGCACATGTGGTGGTGGACGTGAAAAGATAAGAGGATTAAGGGATGGAGAATGTGTGGATAATGGAGGAGATGGGGTGGTGAACTTTGGAACATAAGGACCCAAGACAGACTTAGGAGATGAAAGGGGTGTATGACTAGCTTTTGGATTAGCAACTTTGGATGTTCTTACATATTTTTCATGTGATGGCATTGCATCTTTTTTCTTTGGGATCCACATAGTTTTGATCTTTGCTTTGGTGGGCCTTTGCGGCCTATAGATTTGATTTGGATTTTGGATTTGGTTTTGCTTTGCTTTAACATGTCTTTTAGAAGGGACATGGGAAGCTTTTGATTCATGTGGATATTTGGATTTATGCATTTTTATGTTAGCATCCAAAGTGCATTGAGTAGCCATGAGATGGGTGTGAAGAAACAGATGATGTGGAGTGATGGGGGTAGGAGTATGGGGATTATGTGTAGATGGAGGATGTTTAGGTAAGTGCCTTTGTTGATCCTGACTATGGGGTATGTGAGAGGGATGTTTATGATAGATGAGATGGATAGGGGATGAAGGGATGAAGGGATGGATATGATGAGATGGAGGAGGTGATTTTGGGATATAGGGGCCCAAAATAGATGTAGGACCTGGGGGAAACATGGGCATGGTAAATGGAGGATTGGAGATGGTAGATGGAGGGACGTAAGGACCCAAAATGGATGGAGCAAATGAAGGAGGAAGATGGACGGTTGTTTTGAGGTGATATGATAGAGGAGGAGGGATGGCCACATATGATCTGGTGGGACGATGGGAAGAGCTGATATTTCTTTTGGAAAAGGCTCGTTGAGGACGTCTAGAGGTTGTACCAACATCTTTGGATTGTGATTCGTGAGTAGTACATCCAAGACCTTGTGGATACAAATGTTCTTTAACTTGGATGGGCTCTATAATACCTTGCTCATGAAGGCCTAAACCTTTTCCTTGATAGTTCATTCCCTTGAGTATTCGATCTAGGACAGGATTTTTGTTATTCTGAAAACATGATGCGAGTCCATTATTAGGTGGAAGAGGAGGATTGGTGTATATGCTTTGTTTTTCTTCTGCGAGGAGACCACCATGGTGGAATGTGAGAGGACCAAAGGGATATGCAAGCGGTGTGGGGATAGCATTTTTAGGCGATGATGAAGGTCGGGGAGAAAGAAGGAATGATGGGATATAACATCGAAAGGAGAGTGGGGGCCATGATAGGATCTGGTTGGTGGTATGAAGCTCATCACGGTGATGGAGATGGAGATGGGAGGCGGTGAAGCGCAGATAACCGGGGATCGCGGGATGAGAGGATGGGGGACTGTGATCTTGAGGCGGACTAGATGGGATGGGAGGATCTTGATCTAGAGAAGGGGATATGCTGGCATGCTTTGGATTAGACTCTTGGCGTGACTCATCATGTGCGGGAGGCATGGTAATGGAGTCTTGTTGGGACTCTTCAAGTGGGGAAGATGGAGGGATGGAAGATTCATGAGGTTCATTAGAATGGGCTTTGGTGCTTCTAGGATTGGGAGAAGTGGATTGGATTTGGGTGTCTTCGATGGATTGGGTGGATCTAGGAGTAGAGGGAGTGGATTGGACTTGGGTGTCTTTGATGGGTTCAGTGGCTCTTGGAGTAGGTGGTGTGGGTTCAGTGGATTTAGTGGGTTCAATGGTTTCAACGGTTTGAGCACTACTTGGGGTGGTAACATCAATAATAGGTGTGGTATGGAGGAGGGTCTCATCACTAGTGACCGTGGATGATGTATCTAGATGGCATGGTTCCACGACTTCAAGATGTGTAGTTGGGGATGGCTTCTTTGTAATTAGTCCTTGGAGAACTTCTGAAACGACAGACTCGCATATGGTTGGCTTGGCTAAGGTGGTAGAAATGGACGAGGGATTATGGATTGGTGGACTGGGGTTAGATGGAGGAATGGGATCGAATGTAGGACTATGAGTAGATGGGGGATTAGGATTGTATGGAGGACTAGGAGTAGATGGAGGACCCAAGGTAGATGGAACAGGATGGATGGAGGACTAAGTTGGATGGAGGTTAAAAGTAGGATATTGGAGTGAGTGAATTAAGATAGAGGACATGGATTGTGGATTAGGACAAGAGGATATAGGTGGTATGAGTGGGACAAGAGGATGTGGGGGATGGATTATAATAAGAGGTATTGGGATGGTGGATTAGGATGAGGGGGCAGGGATGTAGGATTAAGGTAAAAGGGTGTGGATGTAGGATTAGTATGGGAAGATTGGGAAAGAGGATTAGGATAGGGGTCATGCATGGGGAATTGTAATAGGAATATTGGGATGGAAAATTAGGATAAGAGGATGTAGATGTTGTATAAGAGGATGATGTAGATGAAGGACATGACAAATATGGGGATGAAGAAGATACTGGATATCCATTGTCAAAGGTGGCATAAGGAGCATGATTAGGCATGGATGAAGGTATAACAGAATAACTGGAAGGGGTGATTGGATTGTGGAAAGTGGGTGGAGAGATCTTACTAGTGACAATAGCATCAAGGGGATCTACGTCATATTCTTCTTGATCGACAAGACTTTCATTATCGTCGTCCACGTAATTAAGGTTTCCCTTGACTACTATTGATGGAGGATGAGGATTCATGATGGTGAAAGGATAAAGAGGATGGATAAAAGATTTTGGATGGGAACGGATTAAAGCTCAAATCGGGATTTTGGTCCAGCTTAGATCAGGATTGGACAAAAGCTCAGATTATGATGATTTGATGGGATTGTTTTTTATTTTGATGGGATTCGGTAGACGAATGATTGGATCAGGTAGATGATTTGATGAATTTGATTAAAGTACTAGATCAGTTTGATTGGATAGGATCAAATGATTAGATGATGTTGATTGGATAATTGTGATTAGATGAACTTGATCGGATTGGTGTGCTTGGATTGATTAGATGATCAAAGGAATGGATTGGTTTGATTAGATAGGAAGAAATAAAAGGTACCACTAGATAGAGCTCAAAAAATTAAGCAATTTTTATTTTTGAATGAAGTTGACCCGATGCATGGTTTATAAATGACAGCCCCAGGAAGTTAGGGGCATGTCCACGCTGCAATGCGGGGCGTGGCCGCCCTGGGATGGTAAAATTCTTAATAAGAGGAAATGGAAGGTACCACTAGATAGAGCTCAAAAAATTAAGCAACTTTGATTTTTGAACTAAGTTGATTCGACGTACGGTTTGTAAATGACAACCCCGGGAAGTTAGGGGCGTGTCTACGCTGCAATGCGGGGCGTGGCCGCCCTGGGATGGTCAAATTCTTGATAAGAGGAAATGGAAGGTACCACTGGATAGATCTCAAAAAATTAAGTAACTTTGGTTTTTGAACGAAGTTGATTCGACGTACGGTTTGTAAATGACAGCCCCGGGAAGTTAGGGGGCGTAGTCAACATTCTGCAGTAAAATTAGGGGCGTTTCCAGCAATATCAGGGGCATTTTCAGCAAAATCAGGGCGTTTATAGCAAAATTAGGGGCGTTTTCAGCAATATTAAGGGCGTTTTCAGCAATATCATGGGCGTTTCCAGCAAAATTAGGGGCATTTTCAGCAAAAA